>JARYHS010002872.1:0-63454 GCA_031002005.1 Vandiemenella viatica
TCAGGCGAGGAGGAAGCTATTTCTCTAACACGTTGCGTTGACACCACAGGACAGAACGCGGTCAACGGTCAGTACCGCACCGCTGCCCGCAGTGTCACCCTCGTCCTCGCTTGTCCTTACTGACCACCGATCGAAGGCATGATTGCATCAAAATTGTAAGAAAATATGATCCGAATGGGATTCGAAATGTAGTATTACAGAAACATTTTCACCCAGCGGCTGTATGGTGACAGTCATTCACTGTCGGACTCTGCTGTCTTAAGAGAGCCGGGGAGCTCCGCGGGCTAAGCCGCTCTCCCGATAAGGAGGGTCTTCCTCAGTGAAGGGCCCGACATCATCGTGGTTGGCTGGTCGGTGTTGGAACCTCAGGGCCAAATGAATTCATTTGAGACGAGCCAGTAGGTAAGCACGCTCAAGTATGATGGTTGGCACAACAAAATATTAATGTTCCGCCATCGAAGTCTCTACAGCACTATATACAGAACAAAATACTAAAATATTAGAGCAAATCATTCGCAGCTACAACAAATAAATAATTTTCTTGATTGTAACAGGGCCCGGAGCTAGCTAGGGTGTGGGGAGCGGGGCGACCCTCTGGCCTCGCATTCGAGAGCACCCCCTCCACCCGTGCCTAAATCAATCATAACAACGAATTCATTACCGTTCCTTGTCCTCAATTTTCTCCCGGTTATGAAAATCTCGAAGTCGACGCGACCTATAGCCAATAGCAAAAATCAACAATTTTTTAAAAATCGTATATTCTCATATTGTATGCAAATGTTACATTAAAACTAGATGGTAAAAAAAAATAGTTTAAAAAAAAAAAAAAAAAAAAAAAGCACGCTTTTCGCAGCAATGTGAAATAAATGTTAAAATAATCTTTAAATATAAAGATTATATTCAACAGCACTAGAATGTCACACCGTTTAGTATAACCTAATATTTTAATAAGCTTAAGATAAGAATAAAGTCATTAATCAAAAAATTACTTTATCGTAAAAAAAAAAAATAAAATTAAAAAAAATAAAATAAAAAAAAAAAACGTGGGGTGATAAGTATCAGTTTTCTTAAATTTTTATCGCTAGTTGTTCTTAAAGACAGCATCATTATGAAATTAAGTAGAGAGCACCCAATGATTTTCTTACATTAAAGTTAATTTTTGGATTAGTGAATTAATTCGTAAACTGATTCAAAAAATTAAGTTATACCAAACAGTGGGACATCCTATGGCTGCAGAACATAATCTTTATATTAAAAGATTATTTTAACTTCAGATTGGTACGTAAACGATGTTTTTTTTTAAATATAATATTAATTTTAAGTTTACATAGCTACAAAAGAACTTTTTTTTTAATGATAAAAGCTATTATGTTATTTACATAGATAGGGGAAACCGGAAATACGAGTATGAAACTCGAAGGGTATTGGCACTGAAGTTACTTAAGTTACTTGTAGTAATCAGTGAGAACCTCGGTAATTGTAATTAGGAAGAAGGAAGACATTAACATTATTTGAAAAGTTAAAAGGTTTTTAAAACGACTGAAAACATCAGCACGTTAATAGTGTGTATCAAAAACCGAAACAACCATTAATTTAACAAAGACAATGGTTTAAACGCATTATTCTAAATTATATATTATATTTTGTCAGTCTGTATGAAGATAATGATAGCACTTTGAGTTTTTTTTTTAAATCGATATTTTAAATTCGATTTCAGTGTGATATACATATTCAATGAAGTTTCATCACTGCAAAAGACGACTTATGGAACCAGATATACTGAGGCGTTGTGGGCTGCCTACTTTTCTTCAGACGCATTCGCAAATATTTTCTGTTGTTAATGTCAAAGTAATGGGTATACCAGGATATATTAAATCATTGTGGTGTCATCTGTTCTTCAGACGTGTGGAAAATATGAAACAATTCTGATGTCGGGAAGTTGGTGAAAATTGAATACAGGTCAGGTTAAAATAAAGCGTTTATAAATATCGTCGTTCTTAACCTTAATATTTCATACATTCATAACGAAGCTTATAATACGTCTTTCTGCGGCTGCACAGTGTCACATCAGAGAACTACGCTCACGAGAGACACCTTAACCTCGAACGTTCGGAACAGCACGAGAACAAGCTGAGAATAAAAAGCGACCATAAACAAAACAGTGGTGTGTGTCATGTCCATGAAAAACATGCACTCTACCTCAAGTAATATTTTAATAGAGAGAAACAAAGTAGCAATATAAAAATACCATATGAAATTCAATGACGTCAGTGTATTCTTACATTTTCAGTCAACAGTGCCAAATACTCTCTATTTAAAGTACGTTCATACAGCGCAAAACACGCATATACAGCAGTACCACACACCTGATAGTGCTTATATTAGTCCTCAAAGTGCAGATGCGGGATTTCGATGAAGTGGTTACAACAAAGTGGAAGAGAACAATGTGCACACCTCACTAAAGCCACGTTATCACATTCCACATCACTTTCGCATTTATGCTGTCCAATATCAAAAGCCACACTAATTACATTTTCAAATGATTTTGGTATGTCAGTGTCATAACGTGGCTTTCGCCAAGCATACTGCATCATAGGTTTATACGTAGGTGCAGCAAATGATTGTAAGAGTGAAGTTTCATAACGAAACAACAATCATGTATATTCACTTGTGGTTTGGCACATTGTAGTCTTACAAAATCAGTAATCCTTCAGATTATGGAACTTATATTGCTAAAAGAAGTAAACTTCAATGGGTTGGATGTATTTTGTTGTTTACGGTGGTAATATTTTTAGCATAGGATCTTTGTTTGGAAAAGTTGCAGCTAGAAGGGTACGATCTGTATGACCTAACGAGGAATCACCCAACAATGGGCTGTTCTCATTTGTTACATGTTCGCGGAGTTCTAGACTCCGGAGCTCTGCATGGAAATGACACACACCACTGTTTTGTTTATGATAGCTTGTTATTCTAAACATGCTTTCATGCGGTTCCGAGCGTTCGAGCTCACAGGTGTCCCTTGTGAGGGGAGTTTGTTGTTGGAGGCGTAAACATGCGAGTGGCGCACGCGTCTATCGTGGCACTGCGCTCGCGACAAAACTCTGTAAGTTAACATTATCTTCCACCAATATTATAATGGATTCAATTCATCTCAGTTCTTAACAACAGATTGCTTCAACACAGACTTCGTCAACTTTATAAGCAAAGAGGCAGATTCGCCGGGCGAGAATACCAACTGGAAAAAGTATTTTTTTTTTTTAATTCGTAACTCTACTCACAATGCCACAAAAATATTTTTTTACTGAAATTACTTTTTTACACACTTAATATTTGTACTGATACTAAAAACTGGTGAAAGTTTATGCCAATGAATGTAATTCGCGAGCCGAATTGAAAATAGCTGGCAGCCAGGTTTGGCCCGTAGCTTGCAGTTTGCCAACCCCTGCTTTAGCGCATTACCTGGAAATCTGAACATACTAAGCATGTGGTTTAATACATTTTTTAAACAAAATCTGTTTAGCGTCTCTCTAACAGCGAGGTCTTTAGAGACGTGAAAGGATTGGGGGGGGGGGGGGCAAGGAATGGGAAGGAATTCGGCCATGGCCTTTTGAAGGAAGCATCCCGGCATTTGCCTGGAGTGATTTGGGAAACCATGGAAAACCCAAATCTGGATGCCCGGACGGGGATTCGAACCGCCGTCCTCCCGAATGCGAGGCCAGAACGCTAGCCGTTACACGGTTTAATCAGTGTGTGACAAAACGATACAAACTGCTAGCAAGTGCGCAACAGGTTTCCATCAAACACAAATACCTCTCTACTATTTCCGGTCACAACAGTCATTCGCAGCAAGGAACATATGAACTGTCTTTATTATTTTCAGACACTTTATATAACTCAACATACTTTTTACCACTGATTTGAAACATTACTGTAATTTGTAATGGATATACATCACGCCAGGTTGGAAATACTCTAAATGTACTTTATTGATTACTGGTGTTCATTGCGTGTGGTGATGGGTCTACAACATTTCCAGTTTTCAGCGTCATTGGTTATGAGTGACTGACCTGATTTGGCCAAATGCGAACTTGACCTGTGTTTCAATATATGGGTTCACTGGAAAAATTTGAATAAAATCTCTTGCGTTTGGAGAACTTTAAGCATTAATGAAGGTATTAACACAGTCGATCGCGCTATAGTATAATTGTTTCAATGTTCATGATTGCTGGACTGAAACTGGTTGAAATACAACTTGGCTAAAGGTTTACTCGGTAAAATTTTAAAAATTCTGTTTACTTTAAAGGGAATGTGATATTTCATTGCAGCAAGAATTGCTTCCAAAGCATCTCGTTGTTCTTGATAGAGGCTGGCCAATCGTTCATGATGTAATCGTTGGTGATCGTGTCCGTAGTGGCTAAAGAACTTACTACAGATTCCAGATTGTTAAATAGTTAACAAACTGTGAAGAAATTAAGTGCCATAATTCTCGTTTAGGTAACAAATCTGAGGTCTGATGTCCACGTTAAATATCCTAACAACTCAGTGAGATAGAAAATCCGCAGTGGATTTAATGCGGTCGCTATTCGGGTCACCATTTCATTCAGTGGCTGCAAGTTATTGCGGTACTTTTCGTATATCTGCCCGGAGTCCTCTTATTCTGGGTAGTTTGGCTAATCATAGTGGTAATGTCTCAGAGGTAACTTTGGTGATAGTCAGTTGATTGTGGTTAATGCGTATTGGGTTATCCTGATCTTCCCCTAGCTTATCAATACAGCTTTCTAATTCTCATGTGTTGGTTTGCGTCAAAGTTCCAAAGAAGTCAAGCCCTAGCTCCCCTTTGGTTGCAAATATAGCTCGTTTTGTGCCGTGCCTCATGCTTTATTAATATCTCTCGAATTTTCCGAAGCTGCAGAATCTGCCAGGCCGTCATCGCTCACATTCTTACACAACTTTCTGCGTTCTTTCTGAACCTGCTTCGTGCACCGCTACACATTTCGATCCAGCTCTTGGAAAAGTCTCATAGCTCGTAATGCCTGACTTTGTGCTTGAAAATTGCATGGCTCGAGCTGCGCTAAGCAAGTCAGCGTGATTCGCACTGCGCGCGTACCGTATCATCTGAGTGGGGTCTCTCTACCTCACCCCTGGCAGGCCCTCTCCCGTGCGACTCGCGCATCTCGTCTCCTGCATACTTGCAACTTTGCATAATCACATCCTACTTCTCTGCTAACAAAATCATTTTTCTCGATTCGCATGCACCGTAAGGGTAAATTCCTCGCAGTAAGAAGTTCGGGTTTTTTCTTTTTACAACGGTATACAGTTCTGAGTCCAGCTGTTGCAATATCTTTGACCGCCCTCTTCCCCAAGTTAATTCCTCAACTAGAACTCGATGTTCGACCAGGACTTCTTCTCGGTTCTCTCGCTAATCATATCTTTGCTTGTTCTTCTCATTTTGGTCCCTTATAAATCGTGTGGCGCTTTCATATTTAGCTTCTAACCATTGTCTCAAGGAATGAACACAGTTGTTATAATTGTAAATGGGTACCTCTGGTTTCTTCTGCACTTCTTCGGAGATATTTACTTCTTTCCTTCGAACAGAAAATGTTATGAATACTTTGACGCTGTATGTAACATGCTATCCGAATTCCAATCCATAGAATATCTCAGATATTCAATCAATCATTTATGTGTACCTTTCAACGCCCTATTTGAATCCGAACGATAAGCTGCCGCAAAAAAGTATTTGACACAGATTTTTCAGCATTTCCCTCGTGAAATTTTCCCCGTTGTCGACAGCAGAAAAGATGGACAACCGTACCGCAAACTTATTTGTTCCACCAGTGACTTGCTCATGGCTTCGGCATTCTGCTTTTCGAGATTGGTACCGCCGATATAAACTTAGTCACTGCGTCCTCACACTTTTTGCCTTCGCACTCACTGTAATTATTATTATTATTATTATTTATTTTTACAACATCCTTGCTTTAGATATTTTTACCTGACCCTGCTTGCCTCTGTTAATATATCCCGTGATATCTCACCTAATTTCATGCCAAATTACTCGTTTTTTGACCCTCTCAAACGTTCGTAGGCTTCTCTGATGGCTACCTAATTTATTATTACTCGTCAGTGGTGAATCCAGGGTCTTTTTCCCGGCTCGCTGGCATCCCTATTCCTCCCTTCGGTGCTGTATCTTACGCCTGTATTTCCTCCGTTCTCTTCAGTATTTCGCATCACTTCAGTTTGGTGTTTGCGTTAAATGCATCAACACATGATTTTCCTTTCCAGCACGTCACTGAATGATGTACTTTCATCGCTCCTGCCGTAACCTAAGCTCCATCAGCCAGGACGGCGGATCCACTGTGGTGGCTTGTGGTCAGTACGGATACAAATCCCTCGGCTGCAGACACGCGGACTGAGCTGTTCAGCTGCCCACGCGACTACCGCCACGGCGGCTCCTTCGCGCACGCCCGGTGCTTCTCAGCTCCAGTCGCTGTTCTGGACGCGTATGTTACTGGCATGTCCCCTCCTTCAAATTTTCGACAGTGAATAAGGAACCACCTGTCATTTGGCAAACATTGTACGAACTGCACCAGATGGAGGTTTGTACTTCGTAGAGTTATGTATTTTCAGTTTCTTGTAGACAATAGTGGCGTGAGGTCGATAAATGCAACGCCTGCGATCTGTCCCGGTTCCCTTTTGTCTTCTAAATGCTGCGTGAATTCTGGAGTGTATCTTTGGAGATTATTACTTCAGTATTTACTGCCACTGGTTCCGTTAATAAACAATTGAGGCCCTATTTCGTCAGCTGATAATTTTATGGAACCTTGAACGTGACTGAAGGATGATTATTAAGTTTTGTTCAACAGTTTCCAGGCCTTGTGGATATTTTGTTTCATGTCTACCCTTGAAATGAAGGTATATCATTTCGGTGTTCTGGAAGCTGATAGAGCCTGAAGGAGATCTTCACCTGCTTCAGCCGTTACTTTACTTCCTTGAAGACCGGCTGGTAATGCTCTGGTAGCAATTTGGAGTTTTCCCAGAGACTAGATAGGTAGACGGTTCTACAACCTTGAGCGATGTGTTTACATAACACTGTCTTTAATAATTCAACAAAGGTCTTGTAATTTTCTGGGAATGCATATAATTTCTATACTTCCCTATCAAATTCCTTTTAAATTGGGCAATTTCTCGTTAAACAGCTGCTTCTACTTAGCAGATTGTGGCTCGATGCTGCGGTCTGAGAAGATGCTTTCCATTAGTCTTCCCGATTTGTTGTACAATATACTCGTTTGCAAAGGTGTCTTCGGTTACACGTGCCGGTATTTAACGAATCAGTTTCAAGCCATTGCAGTCTGCCCATGCTTCTTGGTCTTGAGAATTGTTTCTGTATAGCCTCAAGCTCAGCTGTCACAGTTAAAGTTACCAATGACCATTTTTGTAGGTTTAGACAGGAAGGTTCAGTGAAACTGATTCGTTAGGTGGTTTATACACAGATTTCGTTTCTACAGTTAATATTTCGGTGTCTTTTTCTGATGTTAATTCTGCAGATACAATATGTGATCTTGTTTTAGTGAATACTGCATTGCCATATTGTGCGCTTGGTTTTTCAGTTATTAATTTTCATTTTATGTCTTTGTCTCCCATCTCTTGGTATTCTGTGTGTTTCTTGTTGTTGAGTTTTTAAATATGGTACAAGCAATTATTGAACACGAGAAGTATTTATTACGTATTAAAAATACATATAACGGCACAACAGAAACGTAGCCTAGAGTAGCGAGCACAGAATAACAATTTAAACAGTTTATACGTTGGTCTGCTATAACAGAGATTTTATTAAGTTTAGAAGGCAGTAATTCTAATTCAAATAAATACAAACAAACGATACTATAATACTCCCACTGAATTACAGCCTTCTTGAAACAATTATAAACCAATTTTTACATCACCGTTGTTCAAGTAACAGCTGCTGTATTTTAAAGAAATACACTGTGTAACGTAACCATGAACGTTACGGTTATATTTGGAGTGGATAGTGTAATCTGAGAGGTATGTAAGGTCTTTGGCGGTGGGCGAGCGCCGAGCGCGGGGAGTCGGTGATTGTCAGTGGTAAAGTACGGAACAGCCGGCGGGAACGGAAGGTCTACGGCAGGGTGTTTATCCCGTGAATACATCGTACGGCGGCTTGGCGTGTGTTCCGTAGGCTACTAAAGAACGCTGTGGGATGTGTGCTAAAGTATATGTGGGACTATGAAGGTTCTTCCGAGAGACCTGATTCAATATAAACTGTGTTTAGTAAACTACTGCAGAATCGGACTATGGCGATTGTTTGTTAATTAGTTTCGAGAATTGTGCTCACTGCTTATTTAGTTGTTTTGACTGTACTTGAAGCTGCTATCTTCGGTGACGAAGAAACATTAGTATTATTGTCTGGTGGCATGCTTGTGGACTGTGTAGTCTCAGAGGAATAAATTTACGAAAACTAGTTCGCATATGTGTTTTCCTTCTGTGACTTTAATTAACCAATTAGCATAGCCGAAAGACTGGCGACCGCACGGCAAAACGAACCTTTAATTAAAAGAGTAATTAGTGGTGGAAGAAAGCTTAAGAAAAATCGTGTTAGGAAGTGTAGCTGCTCAATTGCTTCAACGAACTTTTAACTATACAAACACGAATAGCGTGAGAACCCGTTACATGGCTCAACGTGACAGGACAAGTTGCAGTTAAAATTGTTAAGGACGGACAGTGATTAATATAAAAAAGTGCTGGAAATAATAAGCAGTGAGTAGAGCGGGAAGACAACAATCGGCGATGGTACGGCTACTTCGAGGCGGCGAGTGCACAACAATGTAATAAACGAGAGGACCCGAGCTTTCACGATCGGAACCGAGCAACGCAGTCTGACGGGAAGCCTTGCCCGAGCAACAACTCGACACCGGGGCAACGCGGTACAGCGGAGAGACGCGACAGCGGAACAACGCGGGCACGCAGAAGCGGCGCGGCGTCATAGCGGTCGACGGCAGCGCGGTCAGCAACTGAGATTCTTCGAAAGGGAAGTGCGAACAATTTTTTTAATTAAAGAAAGACACAAACTGACATTAAAATAAAAAAATAAAAATATACCGTTTCGATTGGAATCACATTTCCGCGGTAGTAATTATTTCTTTTGCATTAATGAATCTTCAAATGAGCTACTGACTATGCGGATTGCAAATTTTATGCATGCAAGCTTAATGTTATTCTGATTTGGGGCAAGTTATGTCAGTTTCTGTTAACGAATTAATTTGTAGATTTTTTTGTTGATTTTCCAAAGAAGTGCAAGATTTATTTTTCAGTCTTTGTAAAAGCACAAACCGGCACGAATAATTCGCGATTTTTTTTAAGAAAAAAATTAATTATTATTATTTTTGCATATTGAGTAACAGAGGTTTTTTTTACCTTTTCTTTCGTTAACTTATTAAAGTTGAAATGCCGGAGAACTGTGGTAGATTTGCTTAGCAAATTATTTTTCAAGGAAAAAAAAAAAAAAAAAATATTTTATTTTGCTGTTAATTGGAATCGGAAAAAAAGGATATTTAATGTGGAAGTAATAACAAACCAGATATACGCCAGCTGTAGTTGAACGGGTTTGCTTCAAGAGTTTGATTTCATAGATAGAGATTTCTGTAGAGTTTCCGTAATTTTTTTTTTGTTCATTGATAGTAGTGTATGTATTCAATTGAAAGTGTATTTTATGACATGGTGTATATCTTGTTTGGTAGTTAAGAGATTTGGAAACAGAATTTTACCTTTTTTTGTGCTAATGTATACTGGTGTATTCTGTTTGCTGGATTGACGGCGTTGGTTACTTCTTGTCTTTTCTACAACGGAAGATTGAATTTATTGTGTGAAATAATTTCGTAATATGGCATCTGAGGTAGAGGGTGGTGTGAATGGAGAGATGGTGCGGGGAGGTGAGTCCCTTGGTGACGCACCCAGTGTAGGCATTAATCATTCCTCCCTTACTGTGTCTAATCATTTACAGTCGATGACGAGTTTTGCTAGTGAATCAGAAGTTGACAAGTCAAGAGAAGTGGTTAGGGAAAGTAATGAGGCGTCCATGTCGGAAATGTTTTGTGCTTTCCAGGGACAATTTGTCATGTCAATTCAGTCCTTTCTGGAAGCTAAATTCAATGAAAACAAGATTTCACTTGAATCCAAATTAAATGAAAATAGTATTTCACTTGAATCCAAATTAAATGAAAATAGTATTTCACTTGAATCCAAATTAAATGAAAATAGTATTTCACTTGAATCCAAATTAAATGAAAATAGTATTTCACTTGAATCCAGATTAAATGAATCACTTGAATCCAAATTAAATGAAAATAGTATTTCACTTGAATCCAAATTAAATGAATCACTTGCATCCAAATTAAATGAAAATAGTATTTTGCTTGAATCTAAATTAAATGAAAATAAGGAGAGTATCGAATGTCTTCGGGATGCTTTTGAATCGCGACTAGGGCAGTTTAGGGAAGAATTGACACAATATAGGGAACTTTGTGCACAACAAACTGCTGAAATATCTTGTAAATTGACTCAGTATCGTTCAGACTGCGAACAAGTAACTAGGGTTTTGCACCAAAATATGGAATCCCTAAAGAAAACAGTCGAGCTTATAGAAGATAACCATGATGAAAGACTGTCGAAGGTGGAGACTTTAGGAGAAACCCTTACCGAAAAATACACGGTAGTAAAAGAAGAAGTTGACCATTTAACAGTCGGCGTAGAGAAATTGTCGTGTCAGGTGGAAAAGGTTAAGGCGTCTACTGCAGTGTGGGTGAATGAAAAGTTACAGTTACAAGAGAAGCAAATTGAAAAAAGTCTAAAGTTACGGGTTCCACAAGTTGTGCGAGAAGAGGTTGTCAAATGTCAAATCTTGCCAAATGTGAATGCGCTCACTGCGTGCATGGTAGAAGAGAAAGTGGACTGGGAGGACTTTTGTGATAATGGGGGGATACACCCAGTTGATTTTGTGAAGAAGTTTGAAAATTTTGGGCCGTTCTGTAGGGCCGTAGAAAGAAAGAAGATAGAAATGTTCAGTAAACATATCAAGGGGAATGCCCGAATGTGGGGAGAACGGGCGGCAGATAATTGCGAGACGTTTGAGGAGTTTAAGTCAGCTTTTTTGGAACATTTCTGGTCCATCGACCGGCAAATTGCTGTTCGGCGGAATTTAATGATGGGAAAACCATACTCGCCGGGTGGGGGCACTCAGCAAAATTTTTTCTTGAAGTGTGTTAATTCTTGTAAACATTTAAGTTCACCATTTAGTGAAGGGGAATATGTGCGGATGATTAGTGCGCGTTTGCCCGAGTCGACACAGCTTGTATTTGTCAGTCACAATATATGTACCATTGACGAGGCGGTAAAGATGTTGGGTCGGCTGGACGAACAAGAGAAAAGTATAAGAGCAAAAGAATATGGGGTGAGGACACCCACACATTACGCGGAGAAATCGCAATCGGAAGGAGATAGAAGTAGTTCACATCAGCAGCAGGAGAGCTACAATCATTTTGATAACAGGAATCGAGGCGGCTACAATAACCGCGGGCAAAGAGGAGGATTTGGACGTGGTCGTGGAACAGGGGGAGGAGGATTTAGAGGTGAATATCAAGGACCAACTGGAGATGATCGGTCCCGAGAAGAGTCTGTAAATCAGGTGCAGGTGGCCGTTGTGGAGAGTGAGCCACAGTTAAACTAGTGTCTGTCACTGCTACAGCCTCGGCGGGGACAGGAGACGATACGAGGCTACCAAAAGAAGAACCAGAAGGCAATACGAGGGGGCGAGATGAAGATGAGATTTCTAATGAACCGAGTACAAACGGTCAAGGAGAGGAAAGAGTGACCTGGACGAAGGTCGGAGATTATGCTAAACTGTTCATCGCTAAAGCGCGCATTCATGAGGAGGAGAGTGATGACTCGTCAGAAGAGTGGTCAAGTGGGAAGGAGATAAGGTGGGTCGGACAAGAAAAGGCGAAGATAATTTCAGAACTAACTTATAGATCAAATGGAAGAGAAACTGTGAATAAAAATGATGTTTGTGAGCCAGAAGAGCAGGAGAAGACTTGTGTAACTGACGACAAAATTGTTAAGAAAGATACTGTAGTAAAAGAAGAAATGAGGTCAGCAGAAGAAGATGGAAGACAGCGAGAAGCAGTTCTTGAGGTGAAAGAAACACTTCAGGAGACAGGAACAGTGAAGCCTGAAACTTTGTCGGAAGGGAATCTCGAAGTGAAACATTGTATGATGGTAAATGAGAACTATCCATTATGTAAAGACACAAAACAGAAGGTAATTAATGGGAAGAAAGAGACTAGGCAGAATAGAGGATGCTATGTGAAGCCAGAAGGATGGTATTTGCTGAGAGAAGAAAGTTGGAAGAGGCACAGGAAGAAGTTACGGTTATATGATGAAGCAAAGAATGTAAATAAGAAGAAAGGAGGAGGAAGAGAAGAGAGTTGGAAGAAGCGTAAAAAGAAGCGGGGTTTAATGCTGTTTGGTGAAGGAAGGAATATTGTAAAGAAAAAGAAGTAGGTACTTTAGGTAGAGAGGGTGAGGTACAGTCTTCAGTTGCCTCACTATGCATGATGGAAACATCCATGCATAAACGCCTTAGCGTTATGGTAGGTTTAGGTTTTCAGGTTGTTTGGTCATCACAATTATTTCTTCTATGGTATTGTACAGTTGTTGTATCA
This sequence comes from Vandiemenella viatica, assembly GCA_031002005.1. Classification (NCBI taxonomy): domain Eukaryota; kingdom Metazoa; phylum Arthropoda; class Insecta; order Orthoptera; family Morabidae; genus Vandiemenella; species Vandiemenella viatica. The sequence continues at coordinate 12,738 of JARYHS010002872.1, forward strand.
AATGTCTTTTGCGGTTGTGCGCAGATTAGCGACCCGCACACTGTTTGTTTTGGTGTCAGGCACCGGATAGAGGGGCCCACCTCACAGCACTGTCGCATCTACCGCACCTCCAAGCTTTAAGTGTTGCCATGATTTAAGTAAGTTTTCAGTAGTTTCTTGCAACAATCAATCGCAGTCACAGTTAGAATGTGTAAGAGGCTGTGTCAATAAGTTAGTGGGGTAAGGACTTTTGGTAGTTGGGTACAGATTGGTGACCCACGTAGTATTAATACACAGTTGCGGAAGGCATTCTTGCTGGTTTGTGTTTCCCAGTAATTTTAGCCCCGAGGCTGGACAATGTACTTAGAAGTGCGGTTTTCCCTTTCATTAAAGTGTTAAGATGATGTAAGTGTGGCGCAGCGTAATGTCAGTTTGCGTCTTTCCGCGTGTGGAGTGATCAGTGTTGGTGTACAACAGTCAGTGAATGAGGCACCTGCCTGAGCAGGGCACACTGTCAGTGCACTGTCGAAGTAAACAAGGCACGATTCAGTGCATGTGTCATACATCAGAAAAAAGAGAGGAAAAATTGTTGTCAAAATATATTGTAACTCAATTTGTAATTTCTTGGTTATATGTCATGGATCTAAGCAAGGACATATGGACATTGAAAGGTTTGATGATTTGTTTCATGCAGTTTCAGACTGTGTGTGTTATTCTTAATGTGTATGTAATTATGTTAGTTTAAGGATAAGCAAGCAGCCACCCAGACTTCCCTTTATGTTTGGTAAACATTTAATCTTGTATTTTTTTGTAAATGTTTCTATGTATATGTGAACAAGTGTGGTTTGTGATGACAAAAGTCGGTGCTTTGTCAATGCCGACTTTTGCCACATTGTAACGGTGGGGGTGTAACGTAACCATGAACGTTACGGTTATATTTGGAGTGGATAGTGTAATCTGAGAGGTATGTAAGGTCTTTGGCGGTGGGCGAGCGCCGAGCGCGGTGAGTGGAGGAGTCGGTGATTGTCAGTGGTAAAGTACGGAACAGCCGGCGGGAACGGAAGGTCTACGGCAGGGTGTTTATCCCGTGAATACATCGTACGGCGGCTTGGCGTGTGTTCCGTACTAAAGAACGCTGTGGGATGTGTGCTAAAGTATATGTTGGACTATGAAGGTTCTTCCGAGAGACCTGATTCAATATCAACTGTGTTTAGTAAACTACTGCAGAATCGGACTATGGCGATTGTTTGTTAATTAGTTTCGAGAATTGTGCTCACTGCTTATTTAGTTTTTGACTGTACTTGAAGCTGCTATCTTCGGGGACGACGAAACATTAGTATTATTGTCTGGTGGCATGCTTGTGGACTGTGTAGTCTCAGAGGAATAAATTTACGAAAACTAGTTCGCATATGTGTTTTCCTTCTGTGACTTTAATTAACCAATTAGCATAGCCGAAAGACTGGCGACCGCACGGCAAAACGAACCTTTAATTAAAAGAGTAATTAGTGGTGGAAGAAAGCTTAAGAAAAATCGTGTTAGGAAGTGTAGCTGCTCAATTGCTTCAACGAACTTTTAACTATACAAACACGAATAGCGTGAGAACCCGTTACAACTGCCACTGGCAAAGTCATAATCACTGTATCCAAGTCAGCCCAATCCATAATTCTTGCTTTTTTTCAAGTATTTAATATTTTATTTAATATTTTATTGACGGCAATGCAATCGTCATAAGAATGTACTGCAAGCATAATATCTAGTCTGCTTACTGTTGTTGCATGGATAAGTGGTCCCACTGCTTCTCTGTAGGGGTGATTTTTCTCAGGTACTGCATTAGCCTTTGAAAGTCTCACAAGTAGATCAGCAAGAATATTAGTAGGATTTGCATCAATTGTATAAAATTTCCTCAACAATTGTACTACATACTTAGTTTGGTGTACAAAGATACACTCTTTAAATCTCTCTATTTGCTTGCCAACAAAACTAGTAAGAGGGTAAATCTTCAAATCAAAATTCTTTTGCAGGTAATTAATTACTTCATTCAAAACAGTCTTATCTCTACAAATCAAAAGTCCATCATCAACATAAAGACATAGTCAATATTTTAAGCCATTGATTTGTCCATTATTAACGCACTGATCTGCTTTGGTTTTCACAAAATCAAATTTATTTAAAACTGAATTGAATTTTGTATTCGATCACCTAAGAGCTTGTTTTACGCCACATAAAGGTTTGATGAGTTCACATACCATAATTGGTTTTCAGTCTAGTCCATCTGGCGGTGTCGCAAGTATATTTTCTTTCAATTCATCGTAAAGGAAAGCTGTAGTTACATCAAATTGCATGATCTCTAAGTAGAGTTGCATTAGACAGTAACAGTCGAATAGAGTCATACCTTACTGCTGGTGAGAAAGTCTCATCATAATCAATTCCTTTAGTTTGAGCGTATTACTTTGCACAAATTCTGAATTTGTATCCTGGACCAGTTGGTTTATCCTTAATGCAGAACACCCATTTACATCCTATTACTTTTGCATCCTGAGGCTTTTCTACCAATGTCCATATTCCATTTTGATGATGATATTTTAATTCCTTGTTTATAGACATCTTCCACTTTTCTGAATCAGCTGATGTTATTGATTCATTGTAGTTTTGTGGAATAGGAATTATTGTATCTACACTGTAGCACTGGTAATCCTTTTCAACTTTATCTTTTCCTTTAGAGGGCACTAGTTTATTTCTAGGTCATATTTGATGGTAAAGGTGTCTCAACAGTCACTTCTGGTTTATATTCACTGCTAGAAGTGATGTTGGTATCAGAGAAGTATTCAGCAGTAGTAATTATGGAATCTGATTTGTCACTGGAGCTCTCTGACGTATTATTGCCATTTAATTCAGATGATGTATCACACATTGGTTCTGTCAAATCAACAGGGAGTTAATTTATTTTGACAGTAGATTTCAGAAAAACTAACTGAGAAGGAGCTATTATAAATCTGTAACTTTTTGAATTCTCACAATATCCAACAAATTTAGCTTTCTGTGCTTTAGGATCCCATTTCCTTCGTTTTTCTTTAGGGAGATGTATCATTACATCACAGCCAAATATTCTTAAATTACCCACATCTGGTTTTCTTCCTGACCATATTTCCTCTGGTGTTTTAAATGTCAGTGATCGAGTTGGAGCTCTGTTGATGAGCTAAGCAGCAGTATGTACAGCTTCAGCCCAGTATAGCTTAGGGAGATTAGCATTGATCAACATACATTTTGCTCTTTCCACTAATGTCCAGTTCATTCGTTTAGCAACACCATTTTGTTCAGGAGTGTATCATGTGGTTATTTGATGGATTATTCCAGCACCTTGTAAGAACTCAGAAAAGTTTTTGTTAACATATTAAAGACCATTGTCTGAGCGTAAACATTTTATGTTGTATTGTAATTGTTTTTCAACTTATATTTTAAAATGTTTGAATTTTTCAAAAGCTTCTGACTGTTTATGGAGAAAATAAACAAATACCTTTTTTGAATAGTGATCAATGAATGTCATGAAATATTTAGCACCTCCTAATGACATGGTTTCCATTGGACCACAAATATCAGAGTGTACCAGTTCAAGAAGCTTTGTAGCTTTTGATACATTGTATTTTAAAGGTAACTTTTTTGTTTTCCTTCTAAGCAGGTTGTACAAACTAATTTGTCCGGTTTCTTGGACTATTTTACACTTTCTGCATTCTCCACTATTTTCTGCAGATCATTAAAGTTCAAATGACCCATTCGTTGGTACCATAGGAAAATGTCTTGCTCATTAACATGAGATATGTATGCTTGATGATTATATACATTTAATCGATACATATTGTTGATTAAACTGGCTGTCCCAACTATTTCATTATCACTGTTCGTTATTATACAGCCCTTACTTTTGAACTTTACTTGACCCCCATTTCTAATTATCTGACTGACAAATAGTAGATTTGTTGACAACTCTGGTACATATAGAACATTTTGAAACAAAATTTTCTTACATTGACTATTAGTGTCACACATATTCAAACTCAGCTTACCTGAGCTTTTTACTGATAAGCATTTGTCATTTGGTAACCTTAACTGAGTTGATGATTGATACTCTTTCTTCTTGTAATATATTTCTGTGCATGGTCATGTGCATAGAAGCACCGGAGTGGCGGAGTCTATGCACCAGGAATCACTGTTACTCCCTGGAGCTATGAATGCAGCGGCATAGCTTGAGCTTTCTTGATTTTCAACTTTGTGTTTCTTCTTTGCTTTAGACTTGCACTGTGTACTAATGTGGCCATGCTCATTACAGGTGTAGCAACGAGGTCGTTTTTGAAATTGTTTCTTGAAGCCTTTGTTGTTCTTATAATTTACCGCAAAAGCTGATGTTTCACCATCATTTGTTTTTACATCTTGTAAAATTTTAGCCTTTACGGAGTTAGCACTTATTTTCACATCGGAACTTTCGATGGCAATTATCATCAGTTTTTATGCATCTGGTAGACCGGAGAGAAGCAGAGTTCCAAGCCACTCATCGTCTACTTTAAATCCAATATTTCTCAACTTGTGTGCTGTGGTCATGATTTTGCTTACATACTCTTCTACATTTTGACATCCGACTAGTGTAGCTGTGCACAGACCAGGAAGTAAGCCCACTCGACGCTTTAATCCAGAATCATCGAAGGCGTTTGCTTTGATCCAAACTTCTTTCGCTGTCTTTGCTTCCTGAATGTAGACGTAGTTGATTGAATCCACTAGCAGAATAATTATTGACTTGACTTTTAAATCGCTTTTGGGATCGACGTGATCATCACTCGCATTTTCAATACAGTTCCATAGTTCTTCGTGTTCCAGAAAGGTTTATACGGCAAATCTCCATGTCGAGTAGTTTTCTCGACCAGAGAGTTTATCAATCAAAGCTAACTGATTGCTTGAGCTCATATTTTCCGCACTTTTAAATGCTGAGTGTTGCCTTGGTTGTAATTTCGTCAGATATTTATCACTATACCTAGCTACTGGACCGATAACCTGTTGAGTTTTTAAATAAGGTACAAACAATTAACCCCCTGGGACAACCTCACAAAAGACCGCGTTCTATGGAGCAAAACTACCTCCACAGCAGTGGCACGTTTCGAAGAGGAGCAGCGAAGTCTGGCAGCTGAATCCCGATTAAGGCGGAAAGCCCGACAAACCCTACCGCGCCAGCCACCCACAATTGGGTGCAGTGTGTGCGGACGACTGTTCTATGCAAGAATCGGCCTGACCAGCCACCAACGCACACACAAATAAACACGCAAGAGAGCAACATAAACTCGGAAACGAGTATGGCCGACGACAAACAATTATTGAACATGACAAGTATTTATTACGTATTAAAAATACATATAACGATACAATAGAGATGTAGCCTAGAGCAGCGAGCACGGAATAACAATTGAAACAGTTTATACGTTGTTCAGAGTATAAACTATGGCTTAACAGAGATATAACAGAGATATTATTAAGTTTAAAGTCAGTAATTGTAATTCAAACAAATACAATCAAACGATACTTTGACACTTGTACCAAGAGGAAGTCGGAGTTGCGTGATTGAGCAATGCATCTGTTTCATGAGAAATGTCTATTATATTTACACGTATAATTGTGATACTCCTTGAGACTGTAGAAAAAACTTATCTCTAAGATATCAGTAGACTCTAGACATGATGAAAGATTTCTCGAATTTGATAAATCAAGTTTTGAAAGATTATGATGTAGTGTATGATGTTTGAGTGAAGCATGATTTACTAACAATCGGCAATTTTGCCAGACTATTGATGAAGATATTAATATACTCCAGGGTAATGAATATGAAAGAACTCCAGGGTACTGACTGTTTTTTAAAAAAGTATTAGTAAACTATATGAAAAAGTACTTGTAAAAGTAATTTCAAATAATAAATTACTCGAGTTTCCACAGAATTAATTATAACCTATCCAATCCACTTTTGAGAAATGTTCGCAATATGAAATAAAAACACGATCTCTCGACTTCATAATCAGCCCGGAGTTTGCCTTCTTCAATCTATGAAGGAACGGGTTGCACTGAGAATATCCAAATTCAACTGTTGAGAGACTGAAGTCACCTACAGGCATTAGGACATGCAGGACACCCAAAGAAATCATGTCAGTAATATTAGAACTTCATTAGAAAGGAATTAAACTGTGGCGTGTTTAAAGTTGTCGCTGAAAGCAACAAGCCGGCGAGAAGGAATTTCCCGAGATGGCGTGTTCTCGTGATTATAGGAGATTGTTTATGACAGCTCATGTTGTTGAAATGATACTATACATTGTAACGAGCCGCGCTGTCGCCACGTTACAAGGTGCATTTTTATTATATATGTAATAATATAAGAGTAATTTACATAAATCTTGGGCGACCACCTAAATAGATTTTTGTTGTAATTTTATAAAGTACGCAAGATTCCAAGTGAGGACTGTAATGAAATGATGAACATACAGTGTATCTTGGTAAAGCGAATATTCAAGAATTATTGAGCTATGTAGGCTTGAAGCTAATCTTGGTGTTCCCGAGCCTTGGCGACGGGACGTCGCGGATTTGGGATTTGCCAGACCACACACTCTGCTCCCTAGGGATAGGCGGTCAACAAGGTTACTCGCCGGGCGGGAAAGGCCGGCCGCCAGAACAGAGTCGTCCCCGAACGTAGCCGAATATGTCCGACCTCTGTTAGATACTCTAGGCAAATCACATATAGAGGATATCAAGTGACATTAGGTGCCGACCTGAAGATCCAATCAAAATGAGCGTATAACTCAAAATCCTGGGAATTTTTGTTGTATGTGAGCTTCGAGACTACAAATGGGCGGAGCGAGAAGTTTCCTCGTGGACCGAGGAGCGAGGAGCTGGACATTCTAACTTCGATCGCACCAGTCTGAGGTTGACTTGGAAAGTCGACTTCTTTCGCTAACTGCAGCTTGCCTTGCTGGAGCGAGCGTATCACCGCAACACAGCCGGTAATGCGATGATGCGCATTGCCAGACCAGAGATGCCTATAGCCGACTTGTGAGATAATCTCACATATCGTGGGTCCGCTACACTCATCACAGACATCTGATGCAGAACTACAATGGTAATTGATTACGACCAACCCATGTGATTGTGCATTCCGTGAAACAGAACCCGTAAGCGACTTTGAGAGGATAGGTCCATGTTCTCACTTTGTAATTGTAAAAAACCCCTGAGCTAGCGGCATAATTTGCCAGAACTAGTTATTTTCGAATGATATATTGTTCATTCTGGCGCCCATGATTTTCTTTTTAACTGTAAAGTCACAGTATCATGATACCTTTGTCTGAGGTAGTCATAACTTGTATTTTTTATTGTTTCCATTTGTCATTATTTCTTGCATTTTAATTCTGAGATATATTTAAAAGTAAATATACAATTGTTTGCTTGCTCATGACGGCTAATTGTAACTCTGAGCGTTGTTTTTATGATTTTGTCAATTTGTGTTAATGTTAACGGTAAATTCGCTCAGACTTGTAATCGCCAGTGATAAGAGAATAAATGTCATATTGTGACAATTTTTCCTAAATTCCAACTAACGTCGAGATTCTTGCATAATTAGTAAATTTTCACTCCTTAATAAAAATTAAAATTAAAAATCCACAATTATTAATCATAAAGGTATGAAAGATAATTGTAACGTGGTTTGCCCACCAAGGCACCCACCACATAATGTCGCCCAACGCTGGTGCCAGATGAGACATTACTACTTAATTTCTGCGAACTTGGTGGCACTAATTCAAATCAATACAATTTGGAGCCCAAATTCAGAAAGTTTCATGGAATGTTGCACATGTCTTTTGGCAGTTTTATCATTCTTGTAGTCAATAGATATTCATACAAGATTTTATTTTGATGTTTCACTTATATTTTAATGCATAAAGTTCATTTTGTTTCAATGCATAAAATTTATTTTGTTTCAACGCATTAAAAGAAGTTCATTTGTGTATTTCAATTGAGATGCAATACACTTTGTATTGTAACTATTTTGTGATCGGTTTAAAATTTTTAAATGATTAAGGTCAGTGTTGATTTGTTAATGCATGGTAGCTGCTATGAAAATTAAAGACACGCATGTTTTGCCCATGTGTTTGAAAGTAAGTCTGCTTTCATGGTGTTGTGTTGCATGATTCATCGTTGCTTTTCTCTTGCTGTATTTTGGAGGGGTATATGTATTTGTGTATTGAAATTCGCGGTATTTTTGTTGCTAGTAAATTTAGATTTCGTCATTGCACAATTGCGGTGTAAATTCTTTGTTTGTGTGTTCATATGAAGCTACGATCTCGTACGATAAAAGATTTCGATATGGAAGATCAGTCTGATAGGCAAAAATCTCCCGAAATCATGAACGAGGTTCAGTTAACAGAATGCGGAATATTGGCTGCTGGGGAGGGGAACGTAAGTTCTGAAGTTCCGACCCACTCACATAGTTCGCAGTCTACTTTGTCGCCACAAGAAAATATGGAAAATTTTTCGTTTCCTGTAGGTGAGACGACACAGAATACGCCCGCACATTCAGAACAGAGGCAACAAATGACACAAATTCCTGTAGAATCGCCACCCCTCTCATCACATCAAATGTTCAACATGTTGATGACTGCAATAGAGCAATCAAGGCAGGAAAAAAGGCAGCAATTTCTGGAATTAAACAAGCATTTTGAAGCACTGTTTGATTCACAAAGGGAACAATTGAATACACTTTGATTCACAAAGGGAAGACTTTAATGAGGAATTTAATTCACCATTTGATTCCTGTATCAAGCATATTGATGCACGATTTAATTCCCAAGGGAAGTTGATGAACAATATGCTTAATAACTTAAGCGGGCCAGTTGATCCACAAAAGGAGGGATTAAAGAAAAATTCTGAATCACAAAAACACACAGAGGTACCAACTGCTGCGATTACCAATGAATGGATCGAAATTGCACAAGTAGAACAAACCCAGAATACAGACCAACAGCTGGTAAACTCTGAGGAACGCGAGCTTTCCAACATTACGTTTGTCGATGGCATGGTCGAAGCAGTTCCATAAATGCAAATTTGCAATCGGACACTGCTCGGAGACGTAGCAGTAACGCGGCAGATTACTGAGCATAGTGTCTGCAAAAGCGTTGGTACAGTGCAAAAATCACTGCAGAATGCAGGTGAGTCGGTTGTTAAAGTCACCACTCAACTCTTAGTTAGTGAAATTGTCAGTTTGTACGCAAGAATCTCTGAAATCAAGAAACACAACAATTTCAGTTGTCTTGGATCCACAGTTATGTGCAAACTGTCGGTAAAGCATAAGACATTTGTAGGGCAGGAGATGAAAGATGTACAATACATGTCGTTCTTGAAAGCCAGACCAGCGTCGGCAAGTTTTCCAATTCTCGGAGAAATGCGAAATCAGTCTCAGAATTCACAGCCTATCAATATCGCATGGAGTTTTTCTGTCCGTAACTTTGTGTGGAACACTACACAATTTGTTCATTCCTTGCGGTCAGAAAAGACGCAATTGTCAGCTGGACCAGTTAGTGAGTGGGGTCGGTCGACGGACACTATACCTGTTCCAGGAATGTCATTAGCTGTGGGGCACAAACCGCCGACCGTCTGTAACCTTGTAAGCCCAAGGTTCTGCGTCCTTCGAAATCCTGTTGAAAGCGGTAAAGACGAATGTTCGCGACGCAGAATTATTTTCCAGAGGAAGATCCATGGACGTCTCAAATTCGTCTTGTAGGCATTGTTCAACAAGTGGTGTAGCATGCCAAATACAATGACGAAAAGGCTGACTATGAATTGACCGATTTGGATCATAAAAAAAAAAAAAATTAAATGTACAGTACACATTCTTTTAGGTTAGACGCCTTACCGAAATTAATCATGCTTGAAAAACGCCGATGCCAGTTCCGCTAGTCTAAACCGTCTGTTTTGCTGGAAAGATTAGATAAACGTAAAATCAAACAAAATTCAAGGTACCAAAGTTGCACCTACAGTTAAAGCTACTTAGGATGTTTCCATATTCGGAATTTGTAATGCTTATTTCACTATTCCGAACTTTATATTTTGTCCACGTGAAATATTAATAGTCACTTTGACATTCACGCTGTTAAGTGGACGTGATTTGATAAAAAATCCTGAAATATTAAATGTTTTTCCTGAGCCAGATAAATTAATACGCATCCGCGGAAGAATGAAGCGCCATTAGCAAGCACAATTTCTTGTCTTCGCAATCACAATGAATCTGACAGCGATACACATATTGTGATATGCTTTCTAAGATGTATTTGGTGACATAAACGAAAAGGTTTTCAACATTTTGTGATGCATGAGTTCGATGTAACATTTTACCTTAGGTAGTTGCATTATATCTTTTCTGAGCAGAAGTGTACAGCGAGCGTAAAATCGCTTTGTCTGTGTTGATCGAAGATCGCAAGTTATCTCATCAACGTATTTTACTTCTCTGTTTTCGTGTATCTATCTGTAAAGGGTGGCTAAAGTGCCGTATATAATGCCCTATGGAACGCGAAACCTTGCCAGAAAGATTTGTATTAGTCATCACAGAATTAGGAATCATAAGTTGAAGGGTTACAGATACACAGGATAGCTTTCACAATACCTTGCTGTTATTTTGCTAACGATAGAGCGAAGTCGAAGAGCAAAAAGTTAAAGGCGACTGCATTTGTAAAGGCTAAGGGGGAAAAACTTTATTTACGGGATATATATTCAATAATTCAGCTAACTTTGCAAGTTAAGGTAATTATATTTGATGCTAACTTCAATTGAAAAGGAATTTTGTATATGATAATTGCACAGATGGTGAAGACGTGAACAATAAGATTATTGGTGATATCGAAGTTTTTCCTGCTATATTTCTGGCCGTATTTGGTGGCCAGAGTGATCTCGAAGAATTGTTATATGTTGACGTACGGACAAACCGAGATCGGGCCTCATAACGCCCAGAACCTAAAGCCATTCAATACAAAGTAACGGTTGCGAAAGAGTTGGAAACAGCTACCCTCTGACAGCTGAGCTCAACCGGCAGGTTCCGAGAATTGGCAGGTAGCGAATACCCCAGGATGAATGGAGAAGGGAAACAAATCGTTCCACGCCTCGTTCTAGCGGTATTTCGCGTACCCTAACTGTAAATTGTATAGTATTCCATAAAATAGATTAAAACAGTCATTGTTGGACAGCACATGTTTTGCTCAGAATTGTGTGCACTCAACGAAAATAATTGGAAGGTTTATATTTTTGCTTTATATAGATTCATAGTATTCTGCTGGCGTGAAAATCTCAAAATTGCTTTGTATTGGCAAACGGAAAACCTGAGATCGGACCGTTCTATGCACAAAGCTTACAACCATTTTTCATACAAGCTAAAGAAGCATAAGTGTTTAAAAGGAAAATATTCGCTAACTGGATGGATTTGTCGGCATAAAAAGTGGAGTATACGGACATGTTAAGAGTATTATAATAACTCCTAAATAAAGAGAAATATTTTATTCTTTGAATGTTGAGATAATCTCGAGTCATCAATAGACCCATTGTGAAGGAATCGTAATATTACTGAGGAATGATAGTTACGCTATTCATTATCCTTTCATTTTACCGGTATGTGCGAAATGGTTATATTTCAGGTCCGCTTGTATGCCAAAGATGCTACAGCGACTTTGGTTGACGATGACAAAAGGTCAGGTCAAACCGCATAATATGTATAAATGTCTCATAGGGGAATGGTAAATTTTATAGAAATTCCATTACATATACCCATGAGCAAAATACAGTTTCCTTTCGCCATGAAATTCGCAATCACTTCACAGACGGTATGTAAAAGTTAGAGATGTCGACACATGAAAGACTAATTAGGAGACCACCTAACATTCCACAAGTAAGGTTCATAATTTACGTAACACACGAAAACATGCACTTACATCGTTCATTCTACACCACGTTGAATTATTAATAAATGTGGCGTCATTTAAATCTAAGATTACAGTTGGTGATATTTGACCATGAACACGAACACATCCCTATGAAATGCTTGTTGAATTAACAATCGGTCCATGACGCAAATCACGTCACCGAATCCGACTAAACTATTCCGTTGTTTTGAGATTAAAAACCGCGCAATGTAATGAGATATTTTCCGCTCACCTCTGGCATCTATATGGATGTTTGTTGAAGGCAGAATTATTTTTATGCACATGAGTAAAACCTCACGCTAAATTGTAATACAATGTATAGTTCAACCACTTTCTGCATAAGTGTTCTGACAACGATTTGTTTTATTAATGTGTTTCATTTTATTAATTTAATGATAAGATTTGATACAAGTTATTTTCAAGATTATTATTATTTAAACATGTATGTAAAACAATTTCTTTTCATGTATATTTTAGTATTGTGTTTAATATAACTTTGTATTTGGGAAGGCTACCTGAATTCACGTGCTTCTGTTTGTAAAGAATTGTAAAACGGCCAAAAGGATATATGCTCCCGTTATATATTCACCTTACAAGGCACGAATACCGATGGTTATTGGAATCACATTTAAAATTAATGTAATTATAAAAATGCTTAAGTTTTTGTTGAGTCACAATGGAGATAGAATTAGGTAGTTAAAAATAAAATTATTCTATCATAATTTCATTTTTCACCAACGGACGGCCATATTGTAACGAGCCGCGCTGTCGCCACGTTACAAGGTGCATTTTTATTATATATGTAATAATATAAGAGTAATTTACATAAATCTTGGGCGACCACCTAAATAGATTTTTGTTGTAATTTTATAAAGTACGCAAGATTCCAAGTGAGGACTGTAATGAAATGATGAACATACAGTGTATCTTGGTAAAGCGAATATTCAAGAATTATTGAGCTATGTAGGCTTGAAGCTAATCTTGGTGTTCCCGAGCCTTGGCGACGGGACGTCGCGGATTTGGGATTTGCCAGACCACACACTCTGCTCCCTAGGGATAGGCGGTCAACAAGGTTACTCGCCGGGCGGGAAAGGCCGGCCGCCAGAACAGAGTCGTCCCCGAACGTAGCCGAATATGTCCGACCTCTGTTAGATACTCTAGGCAAATCACATATAGAGGATATCAAGTGACATTAGGTGCCGACCTGAAGATCCAATCAAAATGAGCGTATAACTCAAAATCCTGGGAATTTTTGTTGTATGTGAGCTTCGAGACTACAAATGGGCGGAGCGAGAAGTTTCCTCGTGGACCGAGGAGCGAGGAGCTGGACATTCTAACTTCGATCGCACCAGTCTGAGGTTGACTTGGAAAGTCGACTTCTTTCGCTAACTGCAGCTTGCCTTGCTGGAGCGAGCGTATCACCGCAACACAGCCGGTAATGCGATGATGCGCATTGCCAGACCAGAGATGCCTATAGCCGACTTGTGAGATAATCTCACATATCGTGGGTCCACTACACTCATCACAGACATCTGATGCAGAACTACAATGGTAATTGATTACGACCAACCCATGTGATTGTGCATTCCGTGAAACAGAACCCGTAAGCGACTTTGAGAGGATAGGTCCATGTTCTCACTTTGTAATTGTAAAAAACCCCTGAGCTAGCGGCATAATTTGCCAGAACTAGTTATTTTCGAATGATATATTGTTCATTCTGGCGCCCATGATTTTCTTTTTAACTGTAAAGTCACAGTATCATGATACCTTTGTCTGAGGTAGTCATAACTTGTATTTTTTATTGTTTCCATTTGTCATTATTTCTTGCATTTTGATTCTGGGATATATTTAAAAGTAAATATACAATTGTTTGCTTACTCATGACGGCTAATTGTAACTCTGAGCGTTGCTTTTATGATTTTGCCAATTTGTGTTAATGTTAACGGTAAATTCGCTCAGACTTGTAATCGCCAGTGATAAGAGAATAAATGTCATATTGTGACAATTTTTCCTAAATTCCAACTAACGTCGAGATTCTTGCATAATTAGTAAATTTTCACTCCTTCATAAAAAAATTAAAATTAAAAATCCACAATTATTAATCATAAAGGTATGAAAGATAATTGTAACGTGGTTTGCCCACCAAGGCACCCACCACAACATCCACGAAAGCTGACAGTGATTCACACACTTATTCAACGTTTGCGTTCTCTCTACTACTCAAGAGTGGGAAAGATGGTGGAGGAGGTGTCAAAGCAATGAAAAATTTGTGCTAAGTCATGGTCGTGCAACAGAAATTTAAAGACTGACAATGGAAAGGAAATTTACTACTCAAACATTTTTTTGAAAATGGAAAGAAATTTACAACTCAAATATTTTGAATGGTTAGGCCGTTTTCCTTAGCTGCTGCACTGTGCTCCATTGGAATTAAAATTAAATTTATAAAAATAATGTTTTTTTTGTCCGTCTATTGCGGCTGAAAAATAAAACTTATTTGTGGCATATGCGTTTCGGTTTATTGTACCATCATCGGAGCCAGTTTCCGTATATTACATTAGAGTTTGTAGCTGTTCCGTAACAGTTTTGTTGCCCCTGCATCTTGAGATTTTCAACTCACTGTATTTTTCACTGTACAAAACACGTTTACACATGTTACTATCTCAATGGCCAACGCATAAACAGAAGAGTACTTTATGAGTTAATAGCTAAAGATGTAAGGGAGCTTATTTCCAATGATGATAAGGTCAGGACTGTGCCTTTTTTACGGGCTGCTGGTGAGGGATTGGAAATAGATGGCCCAAATGGAACTGATAGTAGATCCATGACGGAAAAAATCACAAAAGCTAAAGAAATCGATAAAACAATAACTGACTGGGGCAGAGCTGGGAAGGAGAAGGTTAATGCTGAAAATATCACAAAGCCAAAAATGAGGAGTTACTGCTGAAAGGTAAAAGTATAATGATCAAAGTAATAGAATTTGAAAACTTTATAGTGATACACGAACCACAAGTAATTGTAGGGGTAGAGTCCTGGTTAAAAGATTTTTCCTGACGTTTACACAACAGAGGAACAATTGGTGGAGAGGTTTTCATACTGGTTAGCAAAAACTATTACAGTTCACTGGTGCTCGTAGATCTTGACCATGACGTCCTTCGGGTAAATAATAATAATAAAAAACAGAGTTGTTGGTTGCTTACCGCAGTGGGAGAATTACAGATGAAGATGAGAATCTTGGTGAGAAATTAAATTCATACTCAGATTTAAGAGATAATAACCATAGTTGGTAGGGATTTAAATTTACCAGGTATAAACTGTGCAGGAAATAAGATTAATAACACAAGGGAACAGTGATTAGCAAATACCTTAATAAGGGAAGGAGGATTCTCACAAGAGGTAGAGCACAACACTAGGGGACAAAATATCGTATTTTGGATATATTCCTAATTAAGCCTTATGATAACCTTGTGGGGTGTCAAATAATTGAAGGAATAAGTGATCACGAAGTAGTTCTGGTGGATATTAGAGGATTCGGTAAACCAGCAGTCAAAATTGAATGGGGAAAAAGGTACACTTCTAAAAAGGTACAGATTTTGGACCTGAAGATATACGTCAGGGAAAGTTTCAACAAATGAAAGGATAGCACAAGTACAGTAGATTCTAAGTGGGAAGAGTTCAAGGAGATAATAAGAAATGGTGAAGAAATATTCATTCCAAAAGCACAAAATAAAGAGAAGCAGAGAACCTGCGTACTATAATAGGGAGGTGAGGAGGTTAAAGAGGGTAATAAGAAGAGAACATAACAGAGTTAAGAGACAGCAGGATAGTAGGAAACAAGTAAACAAGGAATTAATAATAGCAAAAAGGTGGCTAAGGATGGGTTCATGTATGAAAAATATTATCGCTGCACTGACTGATGCATCGTAGAAAAAAGGGAAGGGAGGGTGCTGAGACAATTAATGAATTATAATAGTACAAAATATTAATATGACATAAAAAATGCTGTTCGAACGTCTTAGGGAGAAAATTACAGGTTTAGATGCAATATTAGAACTAATGACACAATGTTATGTAAGGTGGCGTAAACGTGACGCAGTATTACGTAATTTTGCGTGATTGCGACACAATTCAATCTTAGAAATGATAGTGCTAATTTATTGTTTGTACGGCTGCGGTTACCATTTTCTGATCTTTTATTCCTTTGGTATGGCCTAATTGTACCATAATATCTAAAATGTTTTCACGACTGCCACAATACACGTTGAATTCGCATACGAGAACAAACAGAGAATAATTGCACAGACTGTTGGTTCCACAAGTAACATGAACATAATTACTCCAGTTGATGTAAGGCAAGTTGGATTCACCTACTGTTGTTACTGTATGAAACCGAAATCATAGAGCTATATCATATACATTGTTTCTTGACACCTCACAACAGTTATGTCGCCATCAGCTGGACGGTAGGGGGCGCCTCTTATAAATCTTGTCCTGGCTATGGTGACTTTAATCCGTATGGTTTCTTAAGACCGAGCACAACATATATTTCATTACATGGGAAGGAATAACTAACGCCTGTAAAAGCACCACCTCAATGAAATTACAATCTATATTTATCTAAAACGATTGCGTATTCAGAATTTATATCCGGTTTTAACCTCATTTTTGTTCCTATTACTGTATCCCCTACTGTACTACTAATAACGCTTCCTAGTTCATGTTCTGGATTACAAACTATGGATAACTACTACAACTTTCTAGTGTTGAAATTCCTTCACTTCAATACTGATAAAAAAAAATCATAAAACCTTAAATATTGAGGATACTTAAAATCCTCTATTAAAGAGAACAGTTTTCCTTCAAAATGTATAAAAAATGTGTCCCAACTATCAACACTGACACTGCGGTTTAGAAGCGAGCTGAAGCGAGGTGAGCGGTGACACTACGGCGTTCATTCGGGAGGGCGCGAGTTCGAATCAGCGCCCGCCAACATGATTCCTGTTGTTGATGGTTACCCGAAACCAGTGCAGGTAAATTTCAAAGTGAATCTTTCAAATGGCTGTTGACAAGTTCCCTTCTCTACCTTGCCAAGTACTGTTCCGCCTGCGACCTCATTCTTCATCAACGCGAGGTAAAGCACAAGGCCGAACATGCGATGTTTAATTTCTTAGGATTGGCCGTGAATGTATTTCAATTCCTGGGTCTTCCTTTCTCTGTCTAAGAAAACTCCCAATGAACTCCACACGGCCTCTGTCACGCGTGCAGCCAACTCCCGTGTGTAATTCATACTTATTCGCAGGAGTACTACATGAAGGTCGAGGAATCTGGAGACAAGACCATCATAGAAGTTCCTCAACGTGACTGTGAACCAGAAGCCGACAGTCAGTTGTTTTTTTTTTTTTTTTAACGCTTAACGTCTCTTAACAGCGAGATCTTTAGAGACGGGAAAGGATGGGGGGCAAGAAATGGGAAGAAATTCGGCCATGGCCTTTTGAAGGAACATCCCGGCATTTGCCTGGAGTGATTTGGGAAACCCAAATCTGGATGCCCGGACGGGGATTCGAACCGCCGTCCTACCAAATACGAGGCCAGAACGCTAACCGTTTCAGCACCACGCTCGGTCTGACAGTCAGTTCTTCCAGCGATGCTGCTTATAGCGAGCTGTGCCGAAATCTTGCAGTCACTGGCTACAGATTCCACACCATCACACAGCTACTTGAAGGAAGAGAAGACTACCTCATGCGCACCATTAATGCCGACGTGCACCAAAGTCTGCAGTTAGCTGCATCCCTGGCATCATCACATCTCAGATTGATTGCGGATAGCTGTAAACAACGCCGAGGTGTGGGACATTAGAACCGGGCTAGGAACCAAAATCGGCCTTGGACTCTTGAGAAACCTATTAAAGTTACTCCGCGAATCACAGAAAGTTGGTTGAGGCATCTCACATTGGGGAGGAAAGCGGGTTTGAATCGGGTCATCCAAAGTTAAGTTTTCGATAATTTCCTCAAATCACTCCATCTGAATTCCTTCAAACGGTCAAGTTTTAACTCCTTCCGTTCCTTGCCGCAAGTCCTTTGCCGACTCTAATAACCTGGATATCGAGCCATAAAAATGGTGGTGGAGGAAATACACACCAGGTGGACACTGGATATCTCTCCCGTGAGGGTCTCGATAAACCGGCTAATCCATCAGCCGTGCGGCAGGCCAGTGAGTGGTCTCCAACGTCAGAATGCGAAATCGGTAGAGCTGCCCACTAATATGGGAATACAACGCCAATTATAGTTAATTGGCGTGGCAGTTTGACACAAGCATATGGCACATAAAGATGGAGCTTGTAATGGATTAAAAACTAAAAACAATCTTTGTTGCGATGCTTTTTCGCAAATCTCATTGTTTGGTTGTGCTAACATCGGTGGACACGTCAACAAAAACTGAAAACTTAATTTGCCGCAGATCTTGTCATAAATTATCAAAACTTTATTTACCTATAATCTGATCAATTATGGCGCAAGTTTTCGATGTAATATTAAGAGTCTAGCCTTGTCATTAAGAGCCTAGCCTTGTCATTAAGAGCCTAGCCTTGTTATTAATAGCCTAGCCTTGTTATTAAGAGCCTAACCTTGTCATTAAGAGCCTAGCCTTGTCATTAAGAGCCTAGCCTTGTCATTAAGAGCCTAGCCTTGTTATTAAGAGCCTAACCTTGTCATTAAGAGCCTAGCCTTGTCATTAAGAGCCTAGCCTTGTTATTAAGAGCCTAACCTTGTCATTAAGAGCCTAGCGTTGTCATTAAGAGCCTAGCCTTGTCATTAAGAGCCTAGCCTTGTCATTAAGAGCCTAGCCTTGTCATTAAGAGCCTAGCCTTGTCATTAAGAGCCTAGCCTTGTTATTAAGAGCCTAACCTTGTCATTAAGAGCCTAGCGTTGTCATTAAGAGCCTAGCCTTGTCATTAAGAGTCTAGCCTTGTTATTAAGAGCCTAGCATTGTTATTAGACACAGTTTGTGCTCTTACGACGCCTTACGACGTTTTTCTATAAAATTGTAGCTATTTTTCTTTTTCTTCTTACACTCGTGCTTGTACTTGGTTCTTCGTCTGATGACATTTTGATTTAGTTAACTCGGAGAAAGTTTCTCTTCTAAATGATGAAAACTAATGAACAAATGAAATCCGAATTCTCATTTATATATACAAGCGAATTAACTCGGGAATCCCCCAAAAATTTTCAAAATGTATGGCACAACGGTATTCTACAAAAGATATCAGGAACATTCTGCAATAGATAACTACTTATCATATAACCGATAGAGGAATTTTCCGTTAAACATAAACGAAAAGGGTTACCAACTCGAAATTGTAAAATCGGGAAAAATTTCGGGAAAATTTCCTTGTATTCTCAAAAATCGTGGAAAAATTGTCACATTTCGGTATTTCCGTATGGCAGACTCCATGTCGGTAGAAATACCGAAAAATCGGTAGTTTCGAGAACACTGCGTGCACCTAGCCAGCTGGGAGCAATGTCCACACAAACAACTTGTAATCCGAAAACGGTTTGCTGCTCACTAACGCTGATTGCAAACATTAAGTAGTCGGTGATTAAATTAAAGAAATCCACATGAGGAAAAGGTAAATGTAATGAGGAAATAGAATACTGCTCAAAAAAATTATGGTTGGAGCGAATTCGAACAGGAAACCTCTCGAATTAAACTTAATGACAAACGAAAACATCATCCCTCTGTACAAAAGAAAAAAAATATTCAGAAATGTCAGAGCTCAAGCTTCCTTCTTCATAAATAACGACCGCAGAATGCACTCTTCAAATAAAGAATATCCGTAGGTAATGATTGAATGGTTCTCCACAATCGTCACCTCGACAGCCACATTCAGTGAGCACATTACCTGCAGACCACACAGACGTGTTGCGACCGTTCCATTGTTCACAAACGAATAAAACGAAAAACGTCGCATAGAGAGAGAGAGAGAGAGAGACGACGCTACAGAGCGGCTGCATCCAGTTTCACATTGGAGTTTATGATGCATCACAAATGGCTGAAATGCATTGTTTGAAAACAATATACATACACGGAATTCGCACAGTATGTGAATTAATTACAGTCGCCGAAATATGCAGTGGGAAATCGTTTTAACAGTTTGAATTCTCCAGTCACCACATGTTAGCTATCTGTTTTATGAACAACCATTTTAATGTTTGTTTTTCAACTTTCACAAGGACAATTGAAACGTACCTCGTCATGAAACAGAAACATTTTCTGAACGCTTTGATTTTTTTACCGCAGTTATATAAAAAATTGTGTAGTTATGATACACCGTTCGCTATAGTGAAGGGTATAAGGAAACCGGTCTCAGAGAGACAGCACTTGTTTAAATAAAACTTAATGGCGATCAAATTGAACACGAAATACGTTTATGTATATTGGGACCAATTTATAGTTCAAATTGTCTTAAAACAATTTCCTATTGCTTGAAACAGTACCCCTGTCTAAGTAACTTCAATCACAATTTTATCAGAATCTTCTATCTTCGATGTTCCTCAAAACAAGGATTTTAATTTTCAAAGTATGAGAGACTGTTGGCTGTAGCGCAGCGCTACTGACCTCGAGCCTGCATTTAACAGACAGCTGAATATCTTCACCAACCTGTCTCGTTTTTCTTGTGTTTTTGCTCGGTCATGTGGTTTGATTGTTAGATAGGATTCATTGGTGGATCCAAGAACAGTAGAGAGAGAGAGAAAAAAAAGTCCCAGAAATCCATGTCGGCGGTGACCTTGGTGACATAAAACCGGCACCACATATAAAGACCCGACATTCCGCATGCAGCATGAGCTTACAAGGGGAGGGCACGACCTTGGGATTTTATTTTGGATGAGACTTTGCGTAATAATTGTACTCCTTTAGGATGTTTACCTCCTGCAATCGTAAGACGCAACGCTCAATAGATTCGGAGAAAACGGCCTTTAAAAATTCAAGCCCTGCGTATATACTAGTGAAATTCCGATTAGGTCAGCAGCGGAATAGCACAGTCAGTAACGAACCTGCGTCTTGCCTGGGCACTCTGGGTCTAGTATATACGCAGGGCTTGAATTTTTGAAGGCCGTTTTCTCCGATTCTATTGAGCGTTGCGTCTTATGATTGCAGGAGGTACACATCGTAAAGGAGTACAGTTATTACGCAAAATCTCATCCAAAAATAAAATCCCAAGGTCGAGCCCTCCCCTTGTTAGTGACTATCGAAGTTTTCCCACCACCGACCATACTGCAATGACCGCAGTCATTTTAGACGCGACATTGTCGTTTAATTTATGTTGTTAATTCACTTTCAGATTTACTGAAGCTGGAATTCGATATTAGTAACAACGCCTCTCTCTGTGCGTCTCAACCTCCGCGGTTGCAAGTCACGAATTTTTCTGGGCACTGTTCTAGGCTCGAATTCTACCTTCCCGTCTGCACTACATAATCTTTTCAACGTTATTGAATCCTGCAATACAGCAAGCTGGTTAAAACCATGGAGGAATTAATATATGGAGACGACGCAAGGGACCTTCACCACGTACTGGAGTGAAACCGGGTAGAGAGAAGTGGGGTGGGGAGGCCGCCATATTGCTTGGCCGGAGAAACACGGGGAATAGGCACAAAAACCTCAAGGGAATCATAAGACAACCGTGGCACCGCAGTTTGATAGTGGATTATTATGTAACTCGACGAGACAGATCAAAAATGAATAATAATTTTTTTTTAATATCGTGCTTAGTTCTCGAGATATACTGTCTCAAAAGAGTGGAGTTTCTGGTTGAAATTTAGAAGAAACATGTCCCCAAATTCAAAGATAGATTCTTATGTAACACGACGATACAAATCGAAAATAAAGAATAAAATTTTTTGATATCTCGCTTAGTTCTCGAGATATTGTACCTCAAATTTGAGGAGGTCAGGGTGAGATCTGGCCTGGACCAGAAAAAAAATCACCGAAACCACCATATCTACACTGTGGAAATGCAATATAGGTGTTTTATTTTCTTCCTAGTGATTGTTGTTAGGTTGAAATACAGCCTGAAACAAAAATAAAGTCACCAAAATAATAAGGAACTATATCTATAACTGATTTTTAACATGCTATATCTCGAAAACCAAGCGAGATATCAAAAAAAATTATTCTTTATTTTCGATTTGTTTCGTTGAGTTATACAAGAATTCATCATCAGATTTTGGCGCCACAGTAATGACAGAACTGCTGGTTATGATGCACACTGGACCAAAAGATAATTTTGCTGCACATGCAATCTTATTGATGACAATGATGTTCTATCCACATGATCTTCTGAAAAATGAGCTGTGAATAAGTAACTATAATTAGTTGGGGTCCAATTTTGTCTCCTACAAGCTTTGAACCATTTGGATCGCTGATCTTCATTCTTTGGAAACCTGTATCAAAGAAAAAATATTTTATGTATTGGCTTCACAGAAGGTAATTCTTTTTAACTTGAATAACAAACTGTTTATTTCTACAGTCCTTAAATTTTAGTTCATGTTCAAATAGGGTTATATTTTCACATTCCATTTCAGTAATCGATAAGAAAGATTTCAAAACCTAGAAAAATAGTTGTAGACATATTTACGAACAGAAACAAGTCATATCTGAAATTTTAAAAATAGCATAAATTGCTCCAGATATCGGGAGATAGGCAGAGCCGAACAGACAATTCACAAGTTGTCCCTGAGACGTGCGTAGCGCGATTGCAATTGAGATAATCTCGACTCAGTCGGCTTGGAGAAGCCAGCGAGTGCGTTTCGTGCCATTAGTCGTTAGAAATTTCTAAAGAGAAAGAAGTGCGGACGAATATTTTCGAAATCTTTTAGAATATACTCAAATTGTAGGAGAAACACAACAAAAACTACATAAATAGCAAAATGGGGAAGAAGGATTTCAAGTTTTGCTCAAAATTTATAAGGCACTAGCTCGTACCCGCGACTTCGTACGCGTGGATTAAGAATCTTTTTGTGAGAATTTAATATATAAAGTGGTTGGTAACGAATGATAGGTCCCAAACAACACAGAGTCGGCATAATATGACAGGAAAGCTACCACTATATCATTCTACCGTCGAACCTGCCTCTTGAAGAGAATCAATTTCCAACATATTTCTGTCTCAAAATTTCGTGACTACAACTGTTAATCACACTGGAAAAAATATCCTGTGCCCTTCATACAGATTTGCTTGTCAAATTCCATCAGTATCGATATAGCCATTTAGTCGTCAAAACGTAACAAAAAGACAGAGACTTACTTCCGTATTTATAGTATTACTAGCCTCGTACCCGCGACTTCGTACGCGTGGATTAAGAATTTTTTTGCCAGAATTAAATATAAAAAGTTGGTAACGAAGGATTGGTCCCAAACAATATCGAGTCGGCATAATATGACAGGAAAGCTATCACTATATCATTCTACCGTCGAACCTGCCTCTTGAAGAAAATCAATTTCCAACATATTTCTGTCACTATTCGATAAGATTTCAAAATTTCGTGACTACAACTGTTAATCATACTGGAAAAAATATCCTGTGCCCTTCATACAGCTTTCCTTATAAAATTCCATCACAACGATATAGCCATATAGTCGTCAAAACGTAACAAAAAGACAGAGACTTACTTCCGTATTTATATTAGTATTACTGTGGTTCACACTCACACACTGACTGCGAACAACACCTGAGGGATCATTATAACGTAAAAAAGTGTACACCTACAAAATTGCAAGACTACCTACGATTTGCCTCGCATTGCACCCCTAACTTTATAATATCTACAGTTTAACATTCAAACCAAATAACCTACGGCCCAGGCCGGACTCTTAAGATGAAAAACAATTTTTAAAAATCTTAGCCTTTACGGAGATTTGAACCGGAGACCACGACCTTCGTAAGCAAGCTCTTTAGCCACTGAGCTGCCAGTTTACTACACGGAAACACGGTCTGGAGACGTCCACATCCAACGTGTCTGTCTATCGCCGTATTTCGAAGTTATGACACAACATGTGTTATTTATACAGATAATTTTTCAACCAAATGTAGACAGTATTTTTCTCCTTGTTTCAAAGGATAAGTGTGCAAAGTTTCATCGAGATCGTATGAAAACTGTGAATTTGTATGAAGAACAAACAAACCAACAAACAAACAAACATACATTCATCTTTATATATAATGATTACTGCGGTTCACACACACATCCTGAGGGATCTTTATAACGTAAAAAAGTGTACACCTACAGCATTGCAAGACTACCTATGATTTGCCTCGCATTGCACCCCTAACTTTCTAATATCTACAGTTTAACATTCAATCCGAATAACCTACGGCCCAGGCGTGACTCTTACGATCAAAAACAATTTTTTAAAATTTTAGCTTCCACGGAGATTTGAACCGAAGACCACGACCCAAAAATTAGAAAGCAAGCGCTTTAGCCACTGAGCTACATGACCGCTACACGAAAAAACAGTAGAAAGACATCCATATACAACGCGTCTCTCAATTGCCGTTCAGTAGTATTTCGAAATTATGAAACAACATGTATTATTTATGCAGATAATTTTTCAGCCAAATGTAGACAATATTTTTCTCCTTGTTTCAAAGGATAAGTGTGCCAAGTTTCATCGAGATCGGATGAAAACTGTGTATTTGTATGAATAACAAACAAACAAACATACATACATTCATCTTTATATATATATATAGATTGGACCAGGGAGTAACACTTGCAGTATTTTCTCTTTCTTAATGTAGTGTTTTAGACATTTGTATTTTGTCCGGCATGTTTAAGGTATGATGTCTGAAAGCATTTCTGGTGAAATCGACGAACTAAATTTCATATCTGCATAGGTTTGTCTACTTGCCAAAAATTGCACAGTAACGACTAAGCGTTCTTTGGCGATTATACTTTCAAGAATTAGAGTATTAATGTAGCAGTGTTTCTGCAAAACGTTCAGAATATACTATGAGGAAATTTTTAAAATCGGGCTTTAGGCTTCTCAAAATGTTCATGTAAGATAACTTTTTTCTTAATAAAATCAATGTCTTCACCCAATATCTTCTTTTTCTTTAAGTACAAACTGTAGTACAGGTGACTGTAAAACGATGTCTACTTTTTGTTGATTTCACCTAAAAAACGAACCATTGTTAACGAAGCGTGCACAAACTACGTGGCTCGGTCCAGGGAGGGGAGGGGGGGAGGGGTTGGCTGGAAAGCTACGCTGGGCTACGTGGAGGGAGGGGGGTTCCGAGCCAGGCCATGTAGCTTTCCATTAATAACATTTTTCACAGTTAAAATGAGGAACAGAACAGCATGTGAATATTTATTTCCCTGAGTTAATTATCTACGTATGTAAGTTACGATAGTCTGACAAAAGAAAACAGTACAAAATGTCTTCTGGAATTAAAAGGGTGGGGGGGAGGGGGGAGGAGGCAAAAGCCGCGTAGGGCTACAATTTGGGGGGGGGGGATTCACATGAGGCCAAAATGGAGCTACGTGGTTTATGGACGCTCCCTAAGCTCTTGTAACTAGCAGTCACGCGATCGCAATGTAAACTAACATATTGTGATGTGTGAAGTCCCATATGATTGCCCTGCAGGTTGGGACCGAATTATGTCGCTGCAGTCGAAGCAGGCTTCGCGAGCGGTGGCGCAGCAAGTAGCCGGAGGAGGTAGTGCTCGGCCGATGACTGAACGCCGGGCAATCTAAGACCATTTCTAGATCAATAAAAGTAAATTTCACAAAGTTGTGGCACTTTTAAAGTGACAATGTCTAAGCGAACTAGCGGCACCTGGCGAGCCTTTGACGCAGTGCACTGAGGAACTGAGCGGAGGAATTGTGGAGGGGAGAGAAGCGCTCTGTTTATCGTTCTGAAACTTTCGTTTAAGCAGTTGTACGAGACTAAGCAGTATTTTCTGTTCAGTATCTAGTTAGAATGCTCAGTAGCCGAGGCGACCTTAGGGGTTGAAGAAGCAGGGCAGCCGCCGAGGCATTGCTCTTGCAGAGGCCTCGCGCAACAACCCGACCAGAAAAACTTTATATTTAAAACTTTTTATTTGATCCTTACCTATTAGTTACAACAGTAAAAAAGTTGGTTAATTTGTAGTAATGGGTGCCTAATAAAATTTCTCATTTAGATTTATTCAATGTTACATTCTTATAAAAGTAAGATTAACGATATCAAAATTACTTACTCCATCAGCAAATAATATTTTTTGTAATTTTACTGTAAAACATGATTTAAAAATTTATTACTATTTGAGTACCGCGCCTTGCGCATCAGGAACCTCACTTGAACGCTCGGTTTTGTTACTTTCATCGCGTTTGTCATTTACGCTCGGAGAATTGCTGTGTTTCATTTCGTTGGTCAGCTCTATTTTGCTAGCAGCCACACCGTGACCGCACCGACAGTCGGCCGAGTGTCGGCTCGCCTCCCTCGTGTTCACACTTGGCCGTAACTAGTCCGTGTAATGCACATGCTCCTACTCAGTCTTCCTTAACGTTTTCACGTGATATTTTCTCGGAACCTATGTTCAAAAATTTCCGTAAAATTGAATAAAGTATGTTAAAATACTTTCTTTACCTGTCTCACGTTATCACCTCACTGATATTCAAACGCAATCTTCACAAACAATCATTGAAAGTCTGTAGCACACTATACTGGATTGAAAGATTTCCGAGTTTCTGAAACGGAATCGCAATGAAATGTCAAATCGCTTCGCCGTTGACGTGTTTCTTCTGTTTGTACTTATTTTGATTCATTCTTTCTGTTTGTACTTATTTTGATTCATTCTATATTTTTTATTACTAAAGAATGACATCACTGAATATTTTAATTTAAATACATACTGCAGAGATGCTGTATAAAATTTCATTTAATCTTAAGGAGCTATTCACAGAGTTTGTTACCAGCTGCATCGTGCATTTCTATTAACTTTGAATTTAAACCACGCAGTGTGCTAACATTTTGCATTAACAAATCAATGTTTTGCCAGAGGTAAAATCCAATTTTGAAGCATGTAAAAGTTGCAACCGAGACCGGGATTTTAACAGGGGATCCTCTTTACCCCAATAGCAAGCTGTAGCCATGTGAGACATTAGGCAACATATATAAGAAATGAAAAATTTGTATTCAACCATAATAAAATAAATGTACTCTTTCTCTATACATGTGATTTTTTATGTATTTTTTTATTTTATTGACACTTGGCCTGTTAGCCATACAGTCAATATACATTATATTTATGCATATACACTCAATGGAGTCACTGGTGCAGGATTTGTAATGAACAAGAAAGTAGGGAAACGGATGAGTTATTATGAACAGTTTAGTGACAGGATTATTTTGATGAGGTTAGAAACTAAGCCCGTCCCAACCACATTAGTACAAGTATATATGCCAAAGTCACAGGAAGATGACGTAGAAATAGAAAAAATATACGCTGAAATTGAAGAATTAATCCAATATGTGAAAGGGGAGGAAAATCTAATAATCATGGGTGATTGGAACGCAATAGTGGGAGAAGGAAAAGAGGGGAATACTGTAGGAAGTTTTGGTCTACGAGAAAGAAATGAACGAGGAATCAGGTTGCTAGAATTTTGTGAAAGATATAAGCTAGTAGTGGCGAACACACTGTTTAAGAACCATGCAAGAAGAATATACACCTGGAAACGTCCTGGGGATACAGGCAGATATCAGCTAGATTATACCATGGTCAAACAGAGATTCAGGAATCAAGTTCTAGACCAGTGGTTCCCAACGTTGACCATACCGCCCCCCAGTGGGCGTTAGAGAGCTCGAAGGGGGCGTTTGTGAACAAAGGCAAATTTTGGGGGCGTTGACGCCCAGCCAGCGCCCCCCTAGCCAACACTGACAAGGACTTGCCGATAAGATTAATTAATAACAAAAAACATTGAACAAATATTTCAGCAAGTAATTCCAAATGTCCTTTAAGCAAGATCAGTGGGGATTAAAAGTTGGTATTAGTACATTATATCTTAGTTCCTAACATCTGCTTCAATGGTTGATGAATGAGTTGCAGCAAGCGCTGTGCACCACAGGGATTACCATTATTACTATGTTTATGTTCCAGATCGATCAACAATGCTTATACGTTTACACTGGTCAGTGTTCGATTGTTCGGTAGTGCTTTCTGACGGAGCGACTACGAACCTGTGCAGCAGTATCTACAGCTTGCGTTGACCTACTTACTGGAGATTATTTATTTTGGAACATCTATCTGCCACAGAAGTTAGTACATATTCATTATTATTATTTGGTTATTATTCTATTTACTGATCGATATTACGTGAGCAATGTGCTGTGAAATTTCAACTATGTTTTAATCTTTTATTTAATTTTTGTATCATGTGCTAACTGCACTCGATTCTATACTGATCACTGCTACTATTCCTATTATTATTATTATCAATATAATTTTTGACATTTAGAGATTTTTACAAAGGGTAAGAATATCTATGGTTGACATGAAGTTGTATGAAATTCAAATTTAAGAAAATACTGTGATCCAGAAAACCAGCAACACTGTCAGGTAGACTGAACGTGTCCGCGGGTTTGGTGATAGTCTCTTCTGTCGATGGTGAACAGTTTCTGCAGTGCATGTGGTTACCATTTTCGGAAGTGCGTATCTTGTTAGCGAAATATCAGCTTCGCGAAGTACTTAAACTCTCAGTTAATGTAGGTTTGCTTTACTTTGTACTAAACTTGAATATGAAAATGTTATCACAATGAAATGAACAAGTGCATGCATTCGTAGTTTAAACGGGAATAATATTTCTAGTCAAAGGTAGGTGTTCCTTAAATCGAGAGGGGTTTCGAATTTACGTTCATCAATAATAAATGGGCTTTAATTGCAAACTGAACAAACCATCATACCGTTTACAACATATACTATGGGAGGCACTAAGGCACCTAAAATCGATATGTGGCGCCGGTTTCCGGTACAAACAATGTCATATTTGATAACCTACAGCTCTTATATTGCATCGTGGGAAGATATTGAAATCCCTCACATGCTAGGTACTTCGTGTAAGGCCGGCATATATTGAAACGGGATATTGTTAGGCAGTTTTCACACCGGAAAAACTGGCGCCAGATACAATGTAATCAAATGAGAGCTTTAACACATACGACCTATTCACACTAGCGGTCAGCTCAGCTCAGCTCAAAAATCGCTATACACGTAATCCAATGGGAGCATTCACACTACACGGTCCGCTCAGGTCAGGGCAAGGCAGCTCAAACTGAAGTCGCCACCGATCAACAACGGTCAAGACCTGAGCTGAGCTGAGCTGACCGCTAGTGTGAACGAGGAACGGTCAGGTCAGGTCAGGCGGCGAATGACTGAAAACTATGCTCGTAAGAAATAAAAAGAGTAATAAATTTTTTTTAAAAATGTTTTAACGGTATTTTATTTCTGTTTATTATAAAGCTGGCAAACTTTAATATAAATTCAAATATTATTACACATTTTAGGACTGTCAAGATACAGAACCTGTTTCCGAATTTTTTTTAAAAAAATATTGTGAATATATTTTTAGAATCAAATAGCATTAGCAAATAAACAAAGAATATTTGTAAAGTAGGATTTCTCTCGCCCATCCTGAAATTCACTTTGTACATGGCATGAAATATTATCCTTCAGTAAATAATTGTGCGAAATACATGTTGCTAAAATTATGTTATCAATTAATCCTGGAGCAGAATTAATTTTTCTAAAATAAATTCGAAATCTTTGAGCCCTAAAATATCAAAGCATTTCCCACCACTCGTCTCGCATGGCATAGCCGGTAGTTAGCATTCATTTTTATCTTGATCTGTTTGCGCTTGAATCTCTGGATGAACCCCCAGAACCATCCTCTTTTTGATCTTGACGTATTTTTAGGCTCTTGATCCAAATCATTGTGATTTAATTGACGTTGGGGTGGAAAACGGCATTGTGCACTATGAGCAACGGAAATGAAATGGCCTCGTCTACTACTTGATCTGGCCTGACCTGAGCTGAGCTGACAGCTAGTGTGAACGCTATCCTGGATTGTGATCTGAGCTGACCTGACCTGACCGCTAGTGTAAATGGGCCTTAAACGTAGTCCGGTGTGTTTTTTATGCACACTTTTCCACACTGGTGCAGGTGGCGGAGAGGATCTAATCTCAGTTCCGACAATTTTCTGTCGTTTTGTAATAAGTAATTACTCGTGCGATACTATGACATTAATCGAATTAGTTGATATTAAACCTTATTTGTAGGATAAAACAGCCAACTATTTCAAAGTTAGAACAGAATGTGTGCAAAGAGATTTACACATTTTTGAAAGAAGATTTTGAAGTGAAAGAAAAAAATAACTGAAAGTTGATCAGCTATACATTTGTTATTAGTCATATCAATACAGAACAGGTTACACAATTTATTTTGTTAATTTGCACAAAGTATCTTTGTGTTGATACCACAAATAATAGAACAACCAGAATTACAATTTTAAGTAAACTGTAAGTCAATTATCATGTTTGTTAGTACTAATGATAAATATGTAATTTATAATTTTTCAGTTGGTTTCATTTTCTTTTGATTTCGAAATATTCTTCCACGCCTTCGTTTTACTTGTGCTTATTCCCAATCTGTAGGTCGCATGTAAGTCAGTAAAGTTTGCTCCTTTAACTAGATCCTTAAAAATCAATAGAAGAAATTTATAGATTTCAATCGCAGTCGTAGATATTGTATAATATTTTTAAAAAATCAGTTCATTTCGTAATTGGTCAAAAATTTTAAATGAAACAAAAATATAGCAGAATATTTGTGTACCTAATTTATTTCACTTTTTATATGCCTCTTTTTGTATTTGAGTCAACACAGGATGTATCCAGCACTGTATGTTAATGAAATTTTTACTATACTTCGTTCTACGATATAATAAACTATTAAAGTAACATATGTTTGAATGGTGGATGCCGATTTCTTCCGCCAAAGCAAAAAACCTATTGAACTTGATGCGATAAGGCTGGCGCTGGCTCTGGTTTTGCCGGTGTGTGTGAAAACGATATTAGGCTATATGAAATGTTTTTTAAATTTTATATTTTCTATGGAGTGAATTGGAAGCACTTAAAGAAGATTTTAAAAACAGATTTCAGGATATTCTTAACATGACCATTCCAGATTGGGTATTAGAACCTTTCTCAAACCCACAAACAGCAGATTTATCGCTACAGGAAGAGTTGATAGAACTGTCATAAAATGAAGAATTAAAATTGAAATTAAAAAATTGATATAAAGAATTTTGGCTACAGAGGCAAATTCCTGATTTATATCCGGCTTTGTGGGCTGCAACAAAAAGTTTTTTATTGCATTCCCTGAAAATCCAAAATACCAAGGTGTAACTCTTGATAGAGGTCTCACTTTTAAAAGCCACTGTCGCAATGTCAAGATGAAAGTATCAGCACCCAACAACATCTTAAGCAAGTTGACCAGATATAGCTGGGGAGCTAACCAAAGTGTCATCCGCACCTCTGCCTTAGCATTATGCTACTCCGCAGCAGAGTATGCATGTCCTGTGTGGTAAAAATCCAGCCATGCTAAGACAGTAAACGTTGCGCTCCACAGAAAATGCCGGGTCATCATTGGTTGCCTCAGACTATCGCCTGTGAGATATACGCCGGGAAGTTGCCACCAGCGTGGCAAGGCTTAAAGTGAATCAGGAATCAAGTTCTAGAGTCTAGAATCTAGACTATAAAGCGTACCCAGGAGCAGACATAGACTCGGACCATAATTTGATAGTAATGAAGTGCAGGCAGAAATTCAAGCGAATAAGGAAGCAGTACAAGCAGAACAGACTGGAAGTGAATAAACTGAAACAATCTAGCACAAGAGAAAAATTTACAGAAATGTTAGAATTGGGTCTAAGAGGTAACTCTGAAAGGAGCTCAACCGAGGACGAATGGAATGAATTAAAGACCGAAATAATGAAAGCTGGCAAAGAAACATTAGGCTTTAGGGAACAAGTTGCCCGAAAACCTTGGATCACAGAAGAAATTTTGCAGCTGATGCATCAGAGGAGAAGGTACAAACTTGCTCAGGATGAATCAGGAAGAGAGCAGTACAGGCAATTTAGAAATCAAATAAATAGGAAATGCAAAATAGCAAAAGAAAAATGGCTACAAGCAAAGTGTGAAGAAGTAGAAAAGGAAATGGTCGTAGGAAACGTAGATGTTGCATATAGAAAGATCAAACAGAATTTTGGAGATGAAGAAAAGAGGCATGAACATTAAAACTGCGGAAGGGAAACCTCTTTTAAGCTCAGAAGATAGAGCTAACCGATGGAAGGAATACATTGAGAAACTGTATGATGGGGACGACTTTAACAATAGTGTATTGGAAAAGGAAGGTGATGTCGACATTGATGACTTAGGAGATCCTGTTTTGAGGACAGAATTTAATAAAGCTCTGAATGACCTGAAAGCATATAAGGCAGTTGGAATTGATGATATCCCTGCAGAACGTCTTAAATCTCTAGGAGAGGAAGGAATCGAAAGATTATTCAAGCTGATATCAAAAAGTTATGAAACAGGAGAAATTCCAACTGGTTTTAATAAAAACATCATCCTCACACTTCCAAAGAAAGCACAAGCCGACAAATTTGAGAATTATCGCACCATTAGTCTAACATCACATGCTTCAAAATTACTGACCAGAGTAATATACAGAAGGATGGAAAGGGTAGTAGAAGAGATAGTAGGTGAAGATCAGTTTGGGTTTAGGAAAAATCGTGGTACAAGTGAAGCAATTCTGTCTTTAAGATTAGTACTTGAAGGGCGGATCAAGAAAAAGAAAGATACTTTAATGGCATTTGTTGATTTAGAAAAAGCTTTTGATAATGTTAGGTGGGACAAGATGTTCAAAATTTTAAAGAAGTCAGGTCTAAAGTATCGAGATATAAGAATACTCTATAAACTATATAAGAATCAAGTGGCTGTAATAAAA
This sequence comes from Vandiemenella viatica, assembly GCA_031002005.1. Classification (NCBI taxonomy): domain Eukaryota; kingdom Metazoa; phylum Arthropoda; class Insecta; order Orthoptera; family Morabidae; genus Vandiemenella; species Vandiemenella viatica. The sequence goes on from JARYHS010002872.1 coordinate 45,726, forward strand.
GTAGAGAATCGCGAGAGACATGCATCAGTTGAAAAGGGTGTGAGACAAGGTTGTAATCTATCCCCGTTAATATTCAACTTGTATGTATAAGAAGCAATGAAGAAAGTCAAAGAAAAATTTCCATGTGGCATAAGTTTTCAGGGAGAAAAAATCAGTATGCTACGATTTGCTGACGACATTGTCTTATTAGGAGAGAGGGCTGAGGATATTGAGAAGTTATTGAATGGCATGAACAAAATACTGAAGGAAGATTTTGGACTGAATATAAATCAAAGTAAAACAAAACTGATGAAATGTAGCAGAAATGATACCAATACTAGCAGATTAAATATAAAAATAGGATCGGATGCAATAGGAGAAGTGAGTGAGTTCTGTTACTTGGGAAGTAAAATTACAACCGATGGCCGAAGCAGGAATGATGTTAAAAGCAGAATAGCACTAGCAAAAAGAGCCTTCATGAAAAAGAGAAACCTTTTAGTTTCAAATATTGATCTAGGAATTAGAAAGAACGTCTTAAAACTCTATGTGTGGAGCACAGCACTTTACGGTAGCGAAACATGGACTTTAGGAATACCGGAAAGAAAGAAACTTGAAGCATTTGAAATGTGGTGCTACAGAAGAATGCTGAAAATTAAGTGGACAGACAAAGTAAGAAATGAACGAGTTTTCGAAATAATGGGCGAGAAAAGAAGTTTATGGAAGAAGCTTACAGGAAGAAGAGACAGGCTTTTAGGTCATATTTTGAGACATGCTGGATTGGTTAATGTGTTAGTGGAGGGAACAGTCGAAGGTAAGAACTGTAATGGTAGACAGAGATTAGAATATATGAAGCAGATAATTGAGATAATTGAGGACGTGGGTTGTAAGGGGTATGTAGAAATGAAGAGGTTAGCACAGGATAGGAATGGAGGATTGCATCAAACCAGTCTAAAGACTGACGACAGCAAAAAAAAAAAAAAAAAAAAAAAAAACTCAATTGCCCACATTTACCCAACCATATATACAAATCACTGTTTATATTATAACATCAAACATACTTTTCGAATGGTATACAACAGAAATAATAATCTACATAACATTAAGAAAGTACACATCAACACTGAGGACATAAAGTTATAAAGATCGTTAGATGGAGAAGTAAAGGTTAAAAATGTTTCACAGTAAATTTTGATAATACATGATTTTTATAGTTTATTAGGTTAAAATGTAATAAAACCACAACCGTCTAGTGTTCCATGAACGGTAACTATTTGCAATATTGAAGAGTAGGGTGGGATCTCCCGATTATATCTCTATATTGTTTCTTGTTATAAAATGTACCATCTTTTGGTATATAGAAATATTTCCTATGGCAAGGAGATGGCTGACATTGACTGGATATCTTATACCCCAATGTTTCAAGTCTTTTCAAAACGTGTCCGTTACTCCCTTGTATTTTTTACATCCACAGAATATATGGTTTGTATCGGCCTCGGACTGCCCGTCACACTGACAAAATGGGGAGTTCACTAAATTCATTTTGTATAGATGACTTCCGAATCTCCCGTGGTTGAATTTTAATCTCGATATTATGGTGACTGCTTTTTTTGTGGCATATTTCTTTTGGTACCACTGTGTTCTTGGTGTCTACGGATGTATCAGCCTTTAATGTGCTCCTTCGTGTTGGTTAGTGGATTTCCACATGTCATTCCAGGTCTCCATACTTTTTTGGCGAAATAGTGGGATTAGATCACTTCCTATTAAAAGTTAAACTGGGTTTCCTGTTTGTGCGGCTATTTATGCAAGAGCATCCACTCTTTCGTTGCCATGTAGTCCGACATGCACCTTGACCCAGATAAAGGAGATCTTCATACCTTGTTTGTTTATGTCGGTCATCAACTCCAATATGTTATACAAAAGTAGAGTCCTCCCTCTATCTTTTATTCCATCACCGAGTTTTTGCAGTGCCGATTTGCAGTCTGTAAGACCAACAGTATTCTGAATGTGCATCTCTAGCACGTATTCCAGCGCTTTAATTAAGTATTGCAAACAGCACGGTTGTGAAAGAGGATGTTTCCGCGCGCATCTTAAACAGCCTTTCTCACTATGTTAGTGCTATCAAAAAAGGCACTCCAAACCATGTTGGCAGTCTTTAACCCATCTGTATAGATATATATACCACTCGACCCATACCGCTTAGATAGTCACTTAGAAGATTATTGTTGCTAAAGGCGTCCTCTGAATATCTCAGATTTTCTACGATCTCGTTCCGGATCATATGGGTTTCGTAGTCAACTTCGTAACATGGTAATATTGGGAGAGAGAATACATGTTGCTGATATTCATTAAGCTCAGCGATGGCCGCAACTAGAGGTGGGCTGTTCCTTGTGGGTCCAGTAAGTAGAGGTTGATGTTGCTGCCCACAGGGCGCGTATGTTTATTGTAAGCGCGTTTCCGGTTTTCTGGAACTTTTTTTTTATAGAATTTTTACTGAGATATTGGCGCCTCAGTGCGAGTGGCATTTCTTTGGTTTCGACTAGCAGTGTATTGGTTAGCGTCGACAGAAATGCCCCCAAGCAGAGTCGAAGAGCTCGGTACTGACATTTATCCAGGCGGTTCAGAAGTTGATCGGACGCGGATCCGTAAAGTACACAGCCATAATCTAGGTGAGGTCGTACCGTGGCTTTGTAGAGGGCTATTGAGATTTTGGGATCAGCCCCCCACCAAGCACCGTTAGTGGCTCGGAGTATGTTTATTGCTTTATCGCACTTCCCAACTGTTTCAGATATCTGACACGTCCATCTTAGCTTGTTGTCTAAATATAATCATAAATATTTGACACACTTTTAGAATGGCAGTGTATATGGTCCGAGTCTTATGTCTTCAGCTGCCAGTACCTTATGACGGGTGAAGGTTATTACTGCGGATTTTTCTGGTGATATTTGGAGTTCGTTGTCCTTTAGCCAAGTCTTGAGTTTAGTTAGCGTTTTGCTAAGGTGGAGATAGGTGTCCTGAAGGTTCCTGGATGTTTTGTAAATGCAAAGGTCATCCGCATATTGTATGAACCAGGTATCTGGTGACAGTGCTCTGCCAATGTCACTACAGTATATGATGAACAGGACTGGTGCCAGGATAGAACCTTGCGGGAGACCAAAACTTGTACGCCAAGGACCAATTTTGCCAGTTGGTGTCATAATTATCAGGACTCTGTTTTGCAGAATGTTACAAAGATTTAATATAAATGTTTCAGGCAGTTTCATTAGGAGGAGCTTTTGTACTAGAATTTCTGGAACTAAATTATCATGCTCCAGTCAAGTCTGTAAACACACACCATGTGTACTTGTTAGCTGTCAAGCTCTCTTGTAACTAAGTAACTAGGTATGCCAGAGCGTCAAGCGTACCAAGGCCTCTTCGAAAACCGTACTGAAAATGGGGAAGTTTTATATAGTGTTCCACGTGCCACTCTATTCTGAGCCCAATCATACGTTCCAGGGTTTTATACATACCAGACATGAGAGAAATCGGCCTCTATGATGCTGGGTCGCATGGATCCTTGCCTGGTTTGAGGATAGGGACTATTCTTATAGTCTTCATAGATTCGATGTCAATGCGTTGTAACCAAACGTCATTCATTACTTTTAGAATTGCTAACATGCCTTTTCTTGGCAGATATTTGAGCATGGCGTAATGGATGTTGTCTGGCCCAGGCGATGTGTTCTTACTATTACTGACAGACGTTTCGAACTCTTCCAGATTAAATGGCTGTAGTATCTGTTCATTGGATGTATTTTCCTGTATGCAGATCTTGTTTATTACTGATGGTGGTGTCATCTTCTCCAATATCTTCTCTAACACCTCTTGCGTTGCGGTACGAGTTGAGCGGTTACTCGATGAATTACGGAATTTTCTTATCTCTTTCCACACAGTGATCGGGGAGGTATTACGGTTTAAGTTTTCGTAAAAAGCTATCCACTTTTGCCGCTTTTTCCTTTTCAAGAAGCTTTTTACTCTGGCCTGAGTTTTACTTAATAGAATAAAGTTTTCCTCCGTTGCGTGTTGTCGATAGATTGTTAGGGCTTGTTTTCGTTCTTGAACTGCCGCGGTACATGCTAAGTCCCATCAAAATGCAGATCTTTTTCTCTTTAATTTGACTGGGTGGTTTTCGGGAATCGTCGTAAGAGCCACTTGTTCTATTCCGTTTAATATTTTCTCATAATCGTGCTGCGTATCCCCGGTTTCTTTGAAGTTTGAGAATATATTGCTTGCTGCTTTTCTGTAGGTGCTCCAATCGGCACGCTTAATGTTCCATCTATATGTGGGTTTTCTTCCTTCGTATTCTATGTGATGTCGTTGATAAGAAAAATAAATGGGAAGGTGGTCTGACCCACTGGTGTCTTTTATGGTTGTCCAGACAGCTGTGTGGGAGAGGTGGGTCAACGCCAGAATTATATCTACAGCTGATCTCCGTTCTCCTGGTTTTGATATCCATACAGTCGTATTTGGAGAACGATAAATTACTAGTATGGTCGATTCAATACCGTTAACGCGCGTTCTTATAGCGCATCCTTCTATACCATTTATTACATTCCTTAGTTTCAGGTTGCGGAATGGTATGTTTCTTCTAATTAGTATAGCCACTCCTCCGTAACCTTCTGCTCTGTCGTATCGCTCGATATTATAGCCAGGGATGTTGAATTGTTCCTTGTTGGAATGAACCGAACGTGCGTTCCAGAATAAAAGATTGTTCACCTGCCTATTCCCCGCTATTGTCGCTTAGCAATAAGTTGGTAACACATTGTTTAAGATTGGATGGTAAAATTCCAGAAGTGGCCATATTGAATATCGTTACAACCATCTCGCAAATCTATTCTATAATCTGTTCATTTATAGGTACAGGTGAGGGTCTATAGGGATTGTTGGTGATTGGCTCTTTGTCGGGTCTGTTGACATCATAGTATAAGTCAGACGGGATGTTTTGAGCTGAGGTTACTGTTGGCCGACCGGCGGCCGACTGAGCTTTTTTTTTTTTTTTAACTGGCCTTCGGTCATTGCGACCATTTAGCCAGCTCAAATTTGTTTTTGTACCGAGTATTGCATCAGGCTCTCATCATGATATTGTGAACACTACAGTGAGGACAGCACAAGACGAACACAACACTTAATTAAAACCACCCATGCCCGAGGCCGGACTCGAACCGGCGGCCCTTGCAATGCGAAGCCAGCGCGCTAGCCACTACACTGCCAGGGCCGGCTAACCGATTGAGCTGTTGTTGAGGAAGTGGATGCCGGCGGCTCGTAGGTGGAATGCTGGTCCGAGGTAGAGGCAGAGCCGTTATCTTTGAGGGAAAGCAAGGTTGTTGTACAGCGCTCTGTGCTGAGCGTAAAACAGGCAATTGCGGAAAATTGTTCTCATCTCTGGTTAGTGGTACGGCAGTCCTTTTCGCATAGGTGTTAATTGATTCAAGTACTATGGCTTCCTCCATGATATATTCTCACGGGCCATGCGGAATTTAATTTGTTTCTGTATAATGAATTCGGGACAAATACGATCCGTTGAACGATGGCTGCCCCCACAGTGTACACAGTGTGAATTTCCCTGATAAGTACATTCCTTCGTGTCGTGTTGTTCGCCACAATTTGCGCAACGCGCAGCACTGCGACACATTCGACTTGTGTGTCCGGAACGGAGACAGTGAAAACAAGTTACTACGTTCCTCACGTATGGTTCAACACTGCAGCGAGTACTATGAATGTATACATAGTTCGGTAGCCTTTGACCAAGAAATGTCACCTGTACTAGCTCCCGAGGTATTAGTTCTGTTGCTCCTTCCTGCACTACTTTCCGCATGATCCGACGGACATGTAAAACTTCCGTATCACACTCAATTTCTTTCTTTAGCTCGTCTTCCGAAAAGGACGTGTCTGCATTACGTATAAGCCCTTCCTTTACAGTACAAAATCGTGGTATGTAGAACTTAATTTTTTTGGGATGGTTTCTGACTTTAGCTATGCAATTTTCCCACACTGCCGAGTTGAGTTCTACTTGCAGATTTAATGCCAGGTATTGTTTCTCGGATTATTTTCCCTACAGTCATGGGGTGTAACCTACCGAGATTCTGTTGATCACTATGCACTGAATCATATTCGGCGAAGACATAGAATGGGCCACCATCACTTTCTCTAAACAAGTAAAACTTGCTGGCTTCAATATCACATATGGCTGGGGAATTTAAATTAGAATACTTGCTTCTTGATTCTTGAATTTTGACCTTTTTAATTGCAACGTTGTCACTTGTTTCTGGCAACGATGACCTCTGTCGCTGTTTACCTCGAACGGCGTTCTCGCACGAAGTCTGGTTCACTGCGTCCACGTTCTGCTGGTCCATCAACTGCAAAGCTGATGCTGCTGTACTGGTAGAATAGCTTGCTGGTAGAAGCTGCCGGAGACGTCTTGCTGTCGACTGATATCGCGCTCGTCTTAGTCCTTCACCGACCGCCTGGCCGGGTTCATCTGCCTCCATTTCTAGCATTGCGAAACTGAGACTGTGTCTCAGTTTCGCGTCGGGATTGTCGTTGTTAGTTAACACTTGCTTTATACCACTGATTGAAACAAAAATAAGGTTAAACTTGAAACTGTCAATTTCTTGATGTCTACTGCTCCGAGCGTGTGTTACGTAGTTTCCTTCTAAGTACGAGTAAGTTATCGCTACGAATGCCGGAACTAGACTGTGATGTACTTTGTTGAACGTAGGGGATTCGTGACAAGATGGTGGCTGACTAGGTATCTCGATTTTTATTTCTTTTTTTTTTTTCTTATGGCTTTTCGTCTTGTCGACGTTGAGGTCATTAAGGGCGGGATAGGACTGGGGAGGAATTAAGCCATGGCCTGATTTGAAAGGAAGCATCCCGGCATTCACCTGGAGTGAGTGATTCGGGGAAACCATGGAAACCCAAATCTCGATGCCGGACGGGATTCGAACTGGCGTCCTCCCGAATGCGAAGCCAGAGCGTTAACCACTCACCCACCACCCTGGGTGGTATCCAGAGAATGCAACACGCAACTTGGTGAATTGAGACTGATAATGAGCAAACCGAGCGTGGTGGTGTAACGGCTAGCGTTCTGGCCTCGCATTCGGGAGGACGGCGCGGCGGTTCGAATCCCCGTCCGGGCATCCAGATTTGGGTTTTCCATGGTTTCCCAAATCACTCCAGGCAAATGCCGGGATGCTTCCTTCAAAAGGCCATGGCCGAATTCCTTCCCATTCCTTGCCCCATCCTTGCCCCCCATCCTTGCCCCCCATCCTTTCCCGTCTCTAAAGACCTCACTGTTGAGAGACGCAAAGCAGTTAAAAAAAAAAGATAATGAGCAAAATTTATCCTAAAACCAAGTCATCTTGTGAAAAGAAAAAAAAAGCCCATCCATCAAATTAATAGCATATTGCTCTTTGTGTCTTTATTACTTTTTTTATAATTTTTTTTTCATTTTTTAAGTTAAAAAAAATTAAGGTAGGTCGCAATTTTGTTGGCAAATTTCATATGGGTAAGTGGAGCTACGATTTTGAGAAACCCTGCTTCAGAATGACGCAAACCACATTTTACAATCATCCGATGAACATGAAAATGAGGTTGAAAAAAAAAAAATGGCCATAAAGGACCAAAAATTTTCGAACTGCCTCCGTATGCTTCTCCTTATCACCAGCCGGACGCGGGGTGTCGGGCGGGACGCGGCGTCCTTTGAACTCGCTTCAGTCGAGTTACACAGCGCAGTGACTCAGTCTAGTGAGGCCCCGACCTATATTGCGTTACAAAATCGCTTATAGAGCATATAATCTGTCAGTAGCTAAATAAACAATAAATGATATTTAAGTTTTAGTGTATTTTACGTCATTAACAGTACTTACAGTAAAGAGTGAGTTGTTAAAAAGAAAACTGTGTAAAAACTACTTGTAAATTACAGTATTTCTGAGTTTAGTTTTATGTGCAAAACAAGATTTATGAAATGAGTTCGCGTGATGGTGATGCCGGTAGAAGATTTGACTTGGGTAGTTCGAAAAGTAAATGAGCCATCAAAAGAAAGAAGGTGCTTTAATTAAAGATTTTAGTCATAGAAAAAGCCACAAACATTATTTTTAAATCCCCGCGTATATGTTTCAACACATTTTATATACCTTAGTTCATCATCATTAATAATTTATCGTCTTTATGTTTTATAAATCTTCTTATATAATATTTTAAAATTCGAAATTGATTTATTTATAATTTGTGTATCTCGTCAATCATAATTAATGCCTACTTTCGATTTCATATACTTTGCACAAGGAGACCTCACATCAGTTAAGGCCGCCAGTGCTTAGAAGTTAGGTAACTAGTACATTTTGTTTAAAGTTAGGGTTTAAGCAATATTTGATGTTTCACTGGCTTCCTGCCAAAAAAGAGAGATGTATTAATTTTAGCACATGCGCCGACTACTATCTATTCATGAGTTTACACTTTCGAAATATTGTCTTGTACACGCACATAGAGTGTCCTCAAAGTAAACTGCTTAAATGAAGTTGTGCTCTGTCAGTAAAGCCGGAATACAAAGGAGAAATTTGGTTAATATTACGAAATATCGATGTTTAACAGATGTTCTGTGTTCTCCTGAAGCTATTAAACAATTTGTTCGTCATTTGTGTTGTGCAGGGAACGCCGATTTGTGGCCGAGGTCTCGTGCAACTTGGAGCTGTCTTCATTAAAACTAGGTGCGCGAGTCTCGCCGGCGTCGAAATTCATTAAGGCGGGCGGGTTGGCGTCCTTGTTTGAACTTTGCCTCGCGACGCGGCGACCGCACGGCGACCGTGGCGGCCACCGTCGACAGCAGCAAATAGCCACCATTAATTACGTCCCACGGCCCTCTTACTTACAGTCGCCAAACAGTAACAACGAGTTCATTTCAGTCCAGTACCGGGTCAGCCACGTAGCAAGAGTTTAGCAAATGGTACGAGCCCCCGCGCATCCAGGGGGCCCTGCGCCTACAGACGGGCTGCTTTTTTTTTAATTTGTTGGTACTTGAGGTTTACTATATACTGCTAAGTGGTCTTATGACAAATGCGAGTCCCGTTTGATTGAGAAACTCCATGATTCTTCGGAAAATAAGGCAAACAACAGTTACATCACAAAACAACCTTAGCTATATTAGTCCAATGCAGCATATCATGATATTAGTCCTGAATTAACACTGATCACAACAAACGTAGATAAACTCTGTTAATAAGACTGATAGATACACTAATGCCCCACACTGATGTGCCAAGCATGTCTGGTAATTTGGAATTATGCCCCAAATTTGGTAATATCTGTCGCCAGGGTCCACTGTATCTATGTCTTAAGAAACCAGTTCTATATTATTTTCATACTATATACATCTGCAGAAACCGCAGAAGCTTAAAACATTTCTTGAGATTTGAAGTTACGAGGAGTAAATTAAATCCTTACGACCAAAGAAATACGACGATTCCCATCAGGTTTTGACGTTTCTCAAGCATTTATTTTTTGGGCTAAAGGTTAGCCGATTAATTACTTACCTTTGGCATCGGGTAATTATTTTAAATTTACTTTCGCACTAGAAATGAAGTGGAAATGGAAAAGGGAAAGGGGGTGAATTGCAATATAACTCCCAATCCCGAATCTCTGTAATTCTTGTTGAGAGCAATTGGGTTATTTATTCAGGAATTCGTATTGTCCTAGTAAGGATCTCGTTTTGGATCTAAATTTCAAAATAAACAAAATTGGTAAAATTTATGCGGATAACTGTCACAAAGTCAAGGAAATATACAAATAGTATGCAACCAACAGGAATCGAGTCTAACAACGAATCGTCCATCGTGTAAGCAGTTATTGCAAAGCAAATCATTGCCTTCGTGTCCAGAATTTCGCTAAACATATAGTATATATATGGGCCCTACACACACACACACACACACACATATATATATATACATATATATATACTGAACAGGCTAGAACCTCTGGTAGATCCACAAATAGGTGAATACCAGGCAGGCTTTAGAATAGAAGATCATGCATCGAACAAATCTGGAATCTGAGAACACTCCTGAAGATAAGACAAACAAACAATACCGTAATAACATTTATGGATTCCAGGAAGGCATATGATTGCATAGACAGACAGACGCTCTTTGACATAATGAAAGAATACGGCATAGATAAGAAGACAAGGGCTCTGATACAACAAACACTCACGGATACCACGTCTAAAGTGAAATTTATGGGAGAAACATCATAACCATTCAAAATTTACATAGCTGTCAGGCAAGGAGATGGATTATCACCGATTTTATTCAACATGGTATTGGACAAAGTTATAAAACAATGGGAAACACAGGTCAAAGGAATACAGCTAGGAAGAACAGACATACCAAAACAATCATAAATGCTTGGCATTTGTGGATGACCTGGCAATTCTCAGCAACAATAGGCAGGAAGCACAAGATGCATTGGAACAGCTACAACAAATTGCTGCCAAAACAGGGCTACAAATTTCGTATGAAAAAACGCAGTACACGGAGAAACAAAACAACAATATACAAACAATATACACAAAATTTGGAAACATATTTCCGAGAAATTCAAATATCTAGGGAATACATACAAGTAGGAGGATCTAACAAGCTATCAAATTGGGAAAGATCAGAAAAGCTTCAGAAGGCTTATAGACTCACATGGTCATATTATAACAAAAGAAATATATCAAGACAGGCCAAACTCAGACATTACAAAACAGTGGTACTGCCAGAAGCATTATATGCATCAGAAACAATCACGATTGGGGCTTCAGGCATCACAGAAGCGGAAAAAGTTGAACGCAAAATCCTTATAAACATATTTGGAGCAATATATAGAGACGATATATGGATGAAAAGACCAACGAAAGAACTATACGAACATACAGATCGATTGACAGACATGATCAGAAGACGTTGATTACAATTCTATGGACATTTACAGCGAATGAACAGCACTACACTCACAAAGAGGATTTTTATGTGGTAAATGGTTCGCTCAGGAAAACCAATTGGTTCCAGGAAATAGAAGAGGACTTGAATCACGCAGGGATCAGCAAGGAAATGACACGGGAAAGGGGACAATTCAAGAACAAAATTATGAACACAAAATTTAAAATACAGAAGAAAACAGGAACAAAATGGACAGAACACAGGAAACAGGAACACAGTGAGCGTATGAAGAGGTTTGGGAAGAGAAGAGGAAGAAGACAATACAAACAAAAACAGAAGAATCATGAATAATTTGAGTTTAAACACTGTCCTCAAGGGCAATAATGATTAATAATAATAATATATATATATATATTCTGCTAGTTAGTAGTCGAAAATACTAGCGCAAGTTTAAAAGAAACACCCAGGACTGTAGTAACGCCTTTCCTAAGTGGCGCCTCTGTTTCCACGTTTACCCGCCGCACAGCGTGGTTGAGTTGTGGCCGGTTATGTCGGGATTAAGGACCTGCACGAGTCCAAACTTGATATTCTGCGCGTTTATATCTATACCATTCCCGTCGTCACCCACTATCACTACTCTATTGCTCAGTAAAACTCGTACAAGGGAACCAATTATAACCTATTTATTTATTATATTACTAAAAACTTATTGTTATTTTCAAGCTTTAATACTAATGAAAATAACAAAGTGTTATATCACAGACAGAACAAAAGTCTACAATACGTTTTAGTGATAATCTACAAAAATCGGAATGTAAAATAATTTTTTATTTAGTTATACACAAACTTAAGATATACCAAAAATTTAACTAATTTTGTTTTTGTTTTTAACTTACCTATCATGCTTTCAGTTAATTCTAAATCAATAATACAAGCGAATAAAGATACGAGATTAATCACTAACAATAGCCGATAATCTTAACTATTTACTTTATAATTAAAAGCTTTAAACTAATAACAAACGAATTTCCAATTTATTGTACAGTATTTCAATTTATATTTTTTTTTATTATTTACGAATAATTAATATATGTATAATTATATACAAATGATATATATTGGTTCTTAAGGCTGAATTCGTATAATATGGTTATCAAAACATTTAATTTTGTAATACCATTTGAAAATTAAGTGCTTGAAAACAATTTTTAAACCGCTATTTTCTGAGCATGCAATGTTGCTCAGGACATTTTTTCGCAATTTCTCAATAAATTAAGTGATAATTTTCCTCAGAATACATCTTTCATTTTTTTTCCAGATCGTCGCTGCCGCTTTTCCTGTTCATCAGGAAGATCTCCGCAGCATATAGGGACTGACGTCTGACAACAGTTTTTGTCATTCTTTGAAATACACTTCTTGTTGTAATGATTTCAGAGACAGCTGTTATGCTACGTCGAGGAGGTCCTATCGCTACCGCTGTGGTGGACCTGTTCACCGATACCGGAATCGATCTTCCGACGGATGCCGACTCTCGCAGTACTTGGTATTTTAGTTTTCTCCTCAATCTCTTGTAGGCTTTGAACAGCAATGGCAGTATCTTTATAGTCGTTGCTTAGGAATTTGATGCCATCTCCGAAAGCCATGCTCCTGATTTCGATCTTTCGTCTTCCGGCTCCGATGGTGAATGGTTTGCTTCCAATATTGTTCAGTGCAAGTTTCCACGTCTTGATGAATTTGTCAAGCACCAGATTGAACAGAGTCGGTAAGAGTTCCATTCCTTGTCTCACTCCAGTTGTGATCTCGGAACTCCAGGACAGTTCTCCTCTGATGTCTGATCGACGAGGCTGCGCTCTCGCAGCACTGTGAAGACTGTCTGGTGGTCACTCGAATCGTAAACCTTCTTGAAGTCTATGTATACTACAGTGACGTACAAACTTCGCGTATGTTTTAATTGCAGGATGGTTTCTAGAATGTAGATCTGCTCGCTACAGGAGCGTCCTGCTGTAGTGGACCAAGGTATTTATTTGGAGTTATAGGGAATTTAGGGGTATAGAGGAAGCTAGATCAGTTGCGACAGCGACTGTAAACAGTTGCGGCCGAAGGAAAGTGTTACCCGCAGGCGATGACCCACTTAGTAGGCCAGAAAAGTCAGCATTTGCATGCGAATCGCGACGTAATTCAGCCAGGATGACCGTAACAATCATCGAGATGTTTAGCTGGTCAGTATCCCCGCCGCGAAATTGTAGCGGGGAGAGATTAGAAAAACTGGGGAGCAGCGAAGGAAGAGAGGTCTTCCCGGTAGCGTCATCGAAGTCTTCGAGGATGAGTCTGCAGCGACAGCCGAGGTGGATCACCTGTAGCACCGCTAAGAGCAAGAGCAGCGGCTGGAGGGTGAACGCAGTCCTCGCCAGACAGGTGGGAATGGACCCTCTCAGACAAAGTTAACAATGGGGAAGGTTAAGTCCGATGGAGGTTAACAGAGAGTAAATATCTGTCATTATTCGCAGGGTTAACTGACCTGGCTATCACAAGTGATTGACGATCCACAGCGGTGGCTAACTGCTTATTGTGTACTTAATGGAATAAATGTAAACTATTGTGCTAGAGTATCATTTACTGCTCAAATGACAGGAGGTTATCCAACTCATTGATATGTTATCCTCTCGGGGTAGCAGAGCGAAAAAAAAAAAAAAAAGTGTAGCCGGTCCACCACACTCGCTGATATTCACCAATCGTGTGACCACACTGATTCTCCACCTAGTTCTGCAAAATCCTAGACAGAACTTTGAAGGCAACAATCCGCGGTAGTTGTTGACTTCTCCTCGCTATGGTTTTTTGTGCAATACGCGTATTAGTGCTGCCCTGCAGACGTCAGGTATCGTTTCGGTGTCCCAGCAGTCAGTAACTTTCTGGTGTATGGCCTCCGCGATAGCACTTCCGCCTGCTTTAAGGGCTTCCGCAATGGTGCCATATTCTCCAGGTACCTCGTTAATCTTGAGTCGTTTGATGGCGGTAGTGACTTGCTGCATACTAGGTTGGCATTCATTGTATCTCCCACAGATAATCTTTCCTTCGGATCTTGGCAATTGAGTAATTGGTCGAAGTACTTTGCCAGAAGTTCCACGTTCCCATGGACGCAGGTCACCTACTTTTCTTCTGAAATCTTGAAGGCATGGTGGATTATACTCTGAGAGCTCTTCTTCGAATGCCCGGTAGAAATTTGCAGTGTAGTACAGCCTAAATTCTTCATCCAATTTCCCAAACCTCGAACGATCGTAAGGTCTCTTCACACGCCTAATAGTCTTAGCAGACTGTCTTCTCGCCATTACGACATCATTAGAATCATCCTTTCGCTTAGTTGAGTTCCACTTCATCCAGGCTGTGGCTCGCTCGTCGACTGCACAGTCGCACTCGGTATTCTACCACCTGAGGCGTCGCTTGCTTCGTGGATGGCCGAGTTAATTCATGGTCTCACACAATGTGGCCTTCAGTTGGTTCCAGCCATTCATTCCTGTTTGCAAGATGCCAGTTGCAAAGCGTTCCGTATTTTCGTGGAGACACCGCGGATCAACCCTTACTGGAGCAGTGTTAATGGAACCCGTCGCTTTTGAAGAAATGATCCAAGTCAACGTTTCAGCCTTTGCGAACTGTCACGTTCATGATCTCTTTGTATAAATAATTGAAAGGATGTAATAATTTTATTTCTGCATTTCAGCACTTCTTTCGATCAGTTCGGTAAGTTCCCTTTTATCAATCTTCCTTATGACATGATCATCAGCACTTAGTGATTCCTTGAACGGGGGCATTGGTTCAGTGACTTAGGTGCATCCACCGTATGCTAGAAATTTAGATTATGACGCCAGCCCAGACGCCAGGGTTTGAACAGAGGCCAAAAGTTTCTTCTGCTCCTACCAGTGTGAGAACTAACTGTGGCAGATGTGCAAACTCGTTGAGCAGAGGGAGAAATACCATGGTCGGCGTGCTCCTGCGGCAGGCTATAGCCACCGCAGCCCTCTGCGAGCCTACAGTCAATATTATAACCGCTTGTCAGATATGGGAAACTCTTCGTACATTTAATTCTGTATTATGTTTATACATACAAGGAATCCAGGAATGAAAGGATAATCCTGCAACTGCAGATACGTCACATCATGTCCTACTAAGTGACAAAAGATTATTTTCGTAAAAGCCTCATCATTTTCGAGATATTGATTTTTTAAATATTTTTTCGAAATATGTGACTCCTTTTCAGTTTAATCCAGGCATTTCTACAAATTAAGACTTTTCGAACCATTTTTTTTTTTACTTTCTCAAACATATTTGAATCATCTAAGACAATGCTTTTTGTCTTAAAATGACAAAAATCCTTTATCTTAAATGACATAATTATTTTAAACTTCTTTTCAAATGATTGTTTCATGGTAGTTAACTCTGCTGAAGAGACCTTTGTGCATTTTATCATGTCATAAAAAATGATGATAATGGTTTAAGAAAAGGTTTTTTTGCTATGTTGTGCATACAAGTAATAGAATAAATAAATGCAAGTAACATTTTTTAATTAATTAATTACAAAAATTGTTAAAAATTGGCCCAATTTTCTCTTATGCATGGAATAAACTGAACAAAATACATGTTTGAAAAAAATTTGAAAAACAATATCTCGAAACTGGTGAGACTTTTACTAAACTAAAATTTTGTTATATAGCAGGAAATGATGTGACGTATCTGCGGTTGCAGGATTATCCTTTCATTCCTGGACATCCTGTAAATACTAGGAAAACTCTGTGATGTAATTTCAGCAATACATTACACAAATAATAAATTCAGCATGAAAAAAAAAATACGTGTGCCGAGGGATTACATGCTAAAGAATCTCAGGACATCAAACCTAGCATCCAACACAATCCCGTGAATAGGAAGTCAGGAAACTGGTTTGATAGGTTTTTTTTTTTTTTTTTTTTTTTTATCGAAATTTCATCGTTGGAAATCGAACTGAATATATACGGTAAACATATGCAACTGGTCACTATCTACCTGTCCTCAAACACGACGGGCGTTAATCATATTGAACATAACACTGGAAAACTGTTATGCTGCTCTAGCTTGCCGACCATAATCACTTTTGGATTCGACTATATTGGCTTCAAATTCGAACCATGAATAGAAACAGCAGCTGTCTGCGACCACTAGAAGGAGATATATGTAGGTCAAGATCTCAGTCGTATTATGCAATCACTTTGTTTAATACTTTGAAGCCAGTACATATCTCACCGAGCATGGACGGAAGGTGAGTGGTTAACGCTCTGGCATACCATTGAGGAGGAAACGATTTTCAACAATTCTATTGTTCTATTGTTATATTGTAAACAATGGGTGTAGTCATGCGACACTAATTAGGCCACAAACCTAACCGTCACCTGCCTTCCCCACCCCACTAACCACAGTTTCAGATAATTCCTCCCTCTCCCCTCTCTAATGGGGCAGCCATATATGAAGCCACGCCGCCCATCGGGGGCCTATTGTTCTATTGTTAAACCACCAGCTCCCTCTAACCTGCCAACCACTCATCACAGATGCCTCCTCTCCCTCCTCTCCTCTCCAATTGGGAAATTACATATGAAGCCATGCCGCCCCTCAAGGGCCTATTGTTCTATTGTTAGGCCCCATGCTCACTCTAACCTAACCGTCAACTGCCTTTTCCTCCCCACATGAGCGACCTGGTGTGAAGCTATGTCTACCTTCAGACACCCCACACCGACCAGCCTTTCGTGGGGCAGGCAGATATTCAGACACACTGGCATTATACCGTTCAGCTGCCAACGCAGGCTCTCTCCACTACCCAGCGCGCCTCCTTTCATTGACAACGGGAAAAATACCGTCGCGGGTGTTAAAAGTTTATCTAACTGCATAAGAAAACATTCCACTTGAATCTGAGTTGACTTTTGCAATAAAGTTTTTATACAGCATATCACTCAAGAACTTACAAACTAAGGTAACATTCATGCATTCGTCTGGAGTGATTGCTTGTCACACAAAATAAATACCGAAAGTTCACAATAATTGTTTTCAAATATAGTGATACAAGCTGAATGTATATCTGAGATGATCCCAACCCCAATCAATGACTTTTCGAAATCGGGTATGCACAAGCTATAAATCTATATGCGAAACTTTATAAAAGCCATGAAAATTTCAACGATCAGACAAAAATTATGTTTTTCGTTGAATATGAATAACTTTCTTCAGATATGCATCAAAATCTCTGCTTGCTTGGCAATTCTGAAGCTTTTGAGCACACACGTACACATATGGCAAACACAAAAACTTCATCGGAAATAGTGCCCTCTATTCCTGCGAGAGGAGCGAAAATATTGACTACTTGAACTGTGGTTTGTGGCTTAGAAGTGGCATCTAACTACAAAGCCAGAAGGATGATAAACGTTTCCCTCAATTTAGTTACTTGTGACGGCACACATTATTTTTTAAGTGTGTGTTGACTCTTCAGAACTCTACGAAGTTTCATTATTTAGCAGAAAAATTTGATATTCTGAAAGAAAAAAAATTACCACGTTTTAGTTTACCTAGAGACTGTCATTACAGCAGAAACTTCTTTTTTGTCCACATATCACGCATTTCTGTAATCCACACACATTATATGAATGGTATTGTGATACACACACGTGTAATTGTTATGTCGACCATTGACTCATTAATGGACGAAATTTAAATGTTTTACCAATTTTTGTTATGTATGACCAGGTTTCATGATTTTGTACATTTTCACACTTTTTTAAT
>JARYHS010002874.1:0-15275 GCA_031002005.1 Vandiemenella viatica
CTGAGCCAAGAGGATGTTGAATTACAGACTAGTCTGTGCCCAAGGCGATGTTTGGTGACGCAAGGGTGATATCCACCGCGGAAGGAGATTCTGTTGGTCTGCTGATTCTTGTTGGTGATCCGTCATTAAGTAGTATTAAATTACTGTCTACCATTAATTGTACTATATCCAGTCTATCTTCTGTAGAGCAGCCCCATATTGGGTGGTGGGCGTTTCGATCTCCGGTGACAATTAACGGATTATTAACCTGTCTGAAAATGTATTGAAGGTCTTCTTTAGATAGCGGTGTACCAGGAGACTTGTACATGACCAGAACTGTACAACGCTGGCCTCTGAAAGAGGTTTCAATTGTGCAACATTCTATATTGATTCCTCGTAAATCCAATGAGACTTTGGTGAAGTGTCTATTGGAATGTACTAGGATGGCTACGCCACCGAACCCGTCCTCTCGGTCGTGGCGAATAATGTTATAGCCTGGAAATGTGAATCTCTCCTCGGGTTTTAGCCATGTTTCCGTCACAGTGCAGATGGGGATAGTATTTTCTTGCAAAAACTGCATAAGGCTTTCCTTATTGGACCTAATAGACCGTGCGTTCCACTGCAAAATCTTCTCCATTATCCTGAGAGGTTATCACCCTTTCTTCCTCTGTACCGTGCAGGTTGCTTGTGGATTCTATAATTCTATTAATATTATCCCTTATCGCGTCGATTGGGAGTGTCCCTCCTCCAGATTGTATCTGCTGTAGCAGCATGGTAATGAAATTAAGCATTATTTCTATTAGGCGATGCCTGTCTGGTATGGCTGGAGGATCCTCCATGTTATTGACGGTGCTGGTTAAATTACTCTGTAAGGTCACCGTTGGTCTTTGGCTTGAAATGTGATATTGCTGGTAATCTTTCTAGTTATTTGTATTGCTATGTGTCGTGATCTGTTGAGGTCGGACGACTTTTGAATTAATTCCCGGAGGTACCATGTTGTCTCGTCTGAGTGGGACTGGGTTTGTCCCATGCAGTGGCTTGGACTGATTATATTGCGGGAGTGTCCTCAGAGGGAACAGCGACATGTTCTGTTGTCTTGACAGTACCGGAGATTGGGAGACAACCTGTGGAGGGGTTGCTGCCGCTCTTGTGTATGGCCTATTATCAGATGAGGCTAGCTGGTAGGTTGGTTGTTGGTAATTGTTGACAGGAAAAGCGTGCATGATCGGCAGAGGCGGAAATTCAGTTGGACTATTTTACTGCAAGTTGATGTTGGCTGCAGCTTGAGTGTAGGGTCTGTTCTCATGTATAGCTGTGGTCTCGCTATAGCTGACATTATTCAACGCCATATATTGCTTTATAGCTCTCGTCTTCTGATATACGGGACACAGTCGATCTGTGGCTAAGTGTTGGCCAGAGCACAGAGCACACTTAGGTTGGGACATTTTAGGACATGACTCAATGCTATGATCGGATGCACAAAAACTACAGCGCATTTGGCTTCGGCACTGATTGCTCCCATGACCGAAACGCAAGCATTTGTAACACTGGGTAACTGATGGGATATAAACCTCAACATAACAGCGAACCCCGTGGATGTAGACAAATTTAGGCAGCAGCTGAGATTTAAATGTTAATACACATACGAGAAGTGGTGTATGTTCCTGTTTACCTTGTTTTACAACTTTTTTATTGAACCGTCGGATATCTACTACTTGGGCCTCACATTCTATCACTGATAGTATTTCTATGTCGCTAATGGAGATGTCCACGTTCCTAATTACACCCTGTTTTGTGTACCATAAGCTTTGGGATGTAAGCCACCATATTGTTTCTAGCGAAGACTTCCGATGTTACGAGGCTATTTGCCGCCGCACTACTGTTTGTTTCAATTTTTATTCTATTACGACCAGAACTCGTGATGTTCAAAAGATGATTTGATCTTAGGATACCTTGCTCACCAAGGGCGTAGCCAGGTACGGGCAGGGGGGGGCAGCTGCCCCCCCCTAGCTGGACGCGGGTTTGCGCTCGATCAGGGTTCTGCCGAACCGAAGAGTAAACAATGTTAAGTAACTTTCAAAAATTAATTCGTTCGATTTAAACCTGCTTTCTACTGCTATTTGCGGGAAAACAGACGTTAGCGAGGGCGAGGCAGAACAACGGGCCACGTACGGCGCTGCTGACGACTCTTAGATCGGTTACACACTGGGCGGTTTCGGCCGCGGCGGAAAGTTTTCCGTCGCCGTCGTTCCAGTAGTGGCGCGAGGGATCAAATGGGAGCTTACACACTGGGCTTACACCCACGGCAGAGCTGCCGTCGACGGCAGGTATGCAGCCGTGCGCTGCCACTACATTCGACGGTAATTTCACCGCCCCATCCAGACAGTGGCCCATGTGGTCAAATAGGCGCTTGCACACTCGGCGATTTTTTAACCGCTTGTGCGCTTTCAGTCTGTTAAAGTTAATATTTTTTGAATTTAAAAATCGTAATGTAAGTTAAGTGATGATGGATACTGATCTTCTCATTTCGTTAGCAGTTTTAAGAGATAAAACTATAGATTCTTTTAAAGATCGGAACGCTACCAGGAACGCTTGGAAAGAAGTGTGCCTTGAAATTAGGAATGATTTTGACGAAATGAAAAATGAGGAAAAATGCCTTTGGATAGTAAACTTTTGATCACGTATTTAAATAAATTTTTAGAGCTTCAACTAGAAGTTGAAAAATGTTGAATCACATTTTATAGAAAGATTTTGATGTTTAATACTATATAACTGTGTCCTTATATCTTAGACATTTGCCAAGGAAAACTTTCAACATTCGAAATTCTGTGGATCGACATTTTTTCCTCTTTTTTTCTTCTTCTTCTTCTTTTCTTCTAACACAGCAGTGACGAATACAGTGAGACAAGGTGTTCAGTAACTTCGGCATCATCTTCGCCATTTACTTTCGATTTTTCTTTGTAAAGTAATAGTTATTAAAACACTTAACAGATTACAATCTAATCACAAAAGTTTAACTAGTCGATTGTGCTTGTAAGTATAAAAGCAATATAAACTCAACACTGATAGTTGATTACACAGTGAAGTATATGTATTAGTTACAAATAAATGTAAGTCTTAGCCATTATATGGCATAGTGTATTTTTCAAACTTTTCTTGTACATCTATACATATTCACCTCAAGAAGTTTTCACCGTAATTAACATAAAATAAATATAGCGGATTGGAATTATATGAAATTAAATGTTTATTTATAGTAGGCCCATGAGAAAACTGCTTACTTCAAGGAGATTGCCATCATTTCCACACGTTAAATACAATTCATCAACTGGGTATTCCTCCTTTGAATGCCGTACTTAAGTTTCGCAAGCAACTGTTGAAATAAACATCCCAAAATAATTGAAAAACTTGGTGTTCGTCGTTCCTCAAATATTCTGTTTTCCTTTGGCTTTTTCTTTTCCTATTCTATGGCTATGGAACCTTCAAAATAACAATTTTAAAACTTAACTACGAAGTAATAAACACCAAATTAATTAAATTAACAAAATGAAACTCAGTTCATCAAAAGAAAGGTACTGACGTCCGACCACGTCATCTTTTGCCAGCTTCATAGCAGCGAAAATTTTACCGCTGTAATAGCAGCAACAGTTCTACCGCCGAATATGTAAACACCTCAAATTCTGTAGGCGGCGACGGTTAAGTTTCTACTGCGGTGAAAACCGCACAGTGTGAACCGGCCTTAAGGGGTTGTGCATAAACTACGTGGCTCGGTCTAGAGGGGGAGGGGTTGGCTGGAAAGCTACGCTGGGCTACTTAAAAGAGGGGGATTTCCGAGCCAGGCCACGTAGCTTTTCATTCATATCAAGATAGAGAACATACAGAAGCATGTGAATAATTATTTCCGTCATTTTATTATCCCCGCTTGTAATTTATGATAGCCTGACAAGAGAAAACAGTACAAAAATGACTTCAGGAATCATTATGAGAAAAAGCTACTTGGGGGGAGGGGGAGAGACAAAAGCCACGTTGGGCTACGTGGGGGGGAGGGGGGTTCACAGGAGGCCAAAATGGAGCTACGTGGTTTATGGACGGTCCCTAAGCTGCGTATTGAGTATGAGCGGCTGCTGCGCGAGCCCATGTTCGAGCGCGCCAAACCGATTATCCAGGGACTGTCTTTTTGTGAAGCCACAGTGGACATTTCACGTGCGCGAATAGCCGCAACTTTCACTGTGATCCGACACACTGTATACTAGAAACCTAACCGAAAAATGATTTGGTGGATATGGAAATTGTATTTTAATTGAATACAGTGTGGCGAGAAACTCATGGAAGACATTAGATATGAAACCATCGAGGATATAAATTAACAAATTTTACGAGATTGACAATCATAGAGTTTCTAAAATAATTAATTGAGCCAGTGCACTCAATTTCGGGAGGCATTTCAGTTACTGATAAACGCTGTGACTTCAAGATTTCTAGTAATTGGAGACTCGTGTACTAACCTGCATTACCTTTTTCGAGAGTCAAAACAATCATTTATTTGAACAGTTTCAGATGTTTCTGGCGCACTATGCGAAGCTCTGAAAGAATGGTCAAAGATAAGGTAATAGCAACCGTTTAATACTAATTTTTTTTATTGCTATTCAATTTTCTGTTGCCATTCTTAACGAGAACTTACTCCTTACTTAGGTAAAAGGTATTATGTTGATTCTGTCATTTGGCGATTCTATAGATTTGTTGATTGGAGTTTCAAGTGACGGTTGTGGTAGTGATGGAGGTGATACCATCTGAGTCTGATTAGGCTGCACATTTGCTATTACATAAAAAAAATTGTCACCGTACAATTGTATTAAAAGGCGGCCGTTTTTGTTATCCATGGCAACAAACTAGTCGCTGTGCCGCGCGAGCCAACTCGAACAAAGACATCCCGTCTTAACTGCGATTAAATACCGATAGATTTCAGGCTGACTCGACCCGCACACAACGCATCCGATCGTTTATACTGTGATATAACCAGAGAGCGCGCTAATAATCTGTTCTTTAAAGTAATTAATTTGTATTTTCCGTAAGGCTAACGATGGCTTTTAATATAGTATTACATACAGTACATACAAAAGTACGACTTTTATTTAATAACTATAATTATCTACATTCGTATGTATTTTATTTATTTTTATTACTATCAAGCGATTGTGAAAAAGTCGATATGTAAGAGCTAATTTGTGACAAAATATTTATTATTCTTGACTTTACAGTATATTTGTCCTAGGTGCTCGGATATGAGTTGGGTCGGTACAACGGTCAAGTTGTTTCTCATTCTGTGGTCGTACCTATACTGCTACATACTGTGTTACAGCCCAGTTGCTGGGTACCTTCCTGAAAATAAATTTTCTGTAGATGCTAAAGCCACTAATTTGAAATTAAAATTTAATCATTGTTGCTTGCAGACTTACTTGCCTCTGCTAGTATAGTCTAATTAATTTGTTACTCGAACTTTCTGTCACTTTAAAAATATCCAATTATCACTTTATTTGCAAAGAATTTCATATATAGCCAGCAGCCGAGAAAGCCCTTTCCGCCTCCTCATTCGTTGGTTTGATTGAAATGGTCATAAATAAAAAAAATTGAAAAACTTAGCAACTTTCTGCACTTTTTTGAGATCATCATATCTGGGAACACCTATGTGGAATATCCAGTGCTACGATCACGCTTTTTGCTTCAATTGTGGCGTCCAGGTCTTTGTGGTCTACGTCCGAGTGAAAGTTTTTTCTATGCTCTCAATTTCTTTCAGTGGTTTTTTTTGGGGGGGAAGGGTATAAAATATCGACAACTGCCAATTGTGTGCTGTGTGAAAAGTACAATTGCAGGTACGAAGGCAGAACGTTTTCCATGACGCTTGTTCCATTAGATCTTTTGCCGATAACAGCAATTTCAACAGCAACACCAAAGCCTATCAATCGTTCCTTGACCAAACTGATGCAAGGCTCCGTGGTGCACGAACCCTGTATTCTAAGCAAGCTGATATTAAAATGTGTTTCTTTGCGGTGAACATAACCCCGGGTCCACACGCTTGGCACTTGCCGAAAACTCCAAACCTTTACAAACGCTTGGTTAATTGTGGGGAGCCGAACATTGACAGCCACACGCTTGCGAATGCGCTGGTATGTTTTGGAGAAGAAAGCGTGAGGGACTTCGATGTTGTGTTGGATATAAATTTTTGCTTAACCTATATTTATCATAAAAATTTAAACGAAAATGAAAATATAACGAGAAAGGCGGCGAAGAAGATGGTGGATGTTAAAAATCCATAGAAACCGTTCCAGGTATAATTTCATTCATTTACTTATGTTTAGTATGTAGTTTCATGTATGTATTTCATTTAATATAATTAGGGGCCTATATGAAATTATTGTTTTATAATTGAAATTGTATAATAATTATTGTATTTACAGTATTATAATGTCTATATCAATTATTTTTTGACTGCAGAAAATTTATGGAAAATAACTTTAATGAGCTACTTTATGACTTTTTATTTTGCTTATGGCTTTACGCCTTGTCAGCAACGAGGTCATTAGAGGCGGGAAAGGACATGGGGCAAGGAATGGGAAAGAATTCGGATTTGGCCTTTTTCTGAAGGAAGCATCCCGGCATTCGTCTAGAGTGATTTGGAGAAACAATGGAAACTGCAAATCTCAATGCCTGGATGAGGATTCGATCCGGCGTCCTGCCGAATGCGAGGCCAGAGTGTTAATTGCTCACCCACTACGCTCGGTGTCCACGCTTCTTTATGAGCCATCTTGATAACTTCTGCCGGAAGAGATATGCTGATTTTGAATATTAGCATTCAAGGAATGTGAAATATCGTTGTTGAACCAATTACTCATTTTTCCTGCGGCACTTCTATCACAACAAACAGGAACGCATGTCTGTCCGCCGTCAGTGCACAAAGTGTATCAACTCCGCAGAAACGAGTAGGCGCTTTACAAGCACTTGCCGCAAACTTTCTTAGATTTGTGCCAAAAAACAGACACTCGATTGGATCAGCCACAAGTGCCAGCCTACACAAGTCAAGTTAAACGCTCTATCAACACGTTTCAATTTGTGACGGCTTGACGAGGTTTAGCAAGCGTGTGGTCCCGCCTTAAATATAGGTGAATTTTTTTTTTTTTTTTTTTTTTTTTTGGACGTCTACTCATCAAACATTCGACGAAAATATTCGCAATTGTTTCTTGAAATATTCAAACTGAACAATTATGTCATTTGAAAACTTTGTCATCATAGATCTTATACAGGGTGTTACAAAAATGTACGGCCAAACTTTCAGGAAACATTCCTCACACACAAACAAAGAAAATATGTTATGTGGACATGTGTCCGGAAACGCTTACTTTCCATGTTAGAGCTCATATTGTGGACGGCTGTGATACAATACGCCATTCTCCAGGGCTGCATCAGCGCATCAGGGATTCCATGCGACGGAGGGTGGATGCATGTATCCTCGCTAACGGAGGACATTTTGAACATTTCCTGTAACAAAGTATTTGAAGTCACGCTGGTACGTTCTGTTGATGTGTGTTTCCATTCCATGTTTAATGTGATTTGAAGAGAAGTAATAAATGAGCTCTAACATGGAAAGTAAGCGTTTCCGGACACATTTCCACATAACATATTTTCTTTGTTTGTGTGTGAGGAATGTTTCCTGAAGTTTGGCCGTACCTTTTTGTAACACCCTGTAGAATTAGCAGAATTAGGAAATAGAAATCCACTTTTTGAAAAGAAATAACTGAAATACAATGAAGTTCAGTTTATGAGAAAAACATTTTAACACATCATTTATGCACTAGATTAAGAAATATCTGTCAATAGCTGTAACCTTCTTTTTGTATTGTTTTTACTTACTCCTCAGAAACATCTCTAATTGTATCTTTTCTGTGTGTACGATCTGGAAGCTAGTTTTGCCATAGGACGACATAACTCAAATTACAGTACTGCACACAACACAAACACACATTTGTTGCCGTGAGTCAAATGTCAACTTGAAGGATACAGTTAAACGGGGCGATACAACCGGTAAAGAACGAGTCGGACCGGAAAGTGACGACAGGGAGACACGGTGACGAAGACTGAAACATGTTTTCACCCCATTTTACGGATTGCGGATCCGCTTAATTAGGTGCTGGATCCGCCAGACTGCCAAATGATGCCGGATCCCGCATTGCTGGATTGCAGTCCCTAGCTACATCCCAGCTAAAGTTAAAGTAAGTCATTGGTTGATTTAAAAAAAAAAAAAAATCACGATTTTTCAGCCAATGCTACAAGTTAAAATTGTTTGATTATGAAGTCGCACTATGGTATAAACTATGGAAGGACAAGGGTATGACAATGGAAAATCTTAAAGAACTAGACCTTATGAAAGAGTTAAATAAGATGGAAATATTCTAGAGATCCAACTGACCTGCTTGGTGTACACAGAAAACTTTTACAAGAAAATTGTGATAAAATTGCAGATGAAGTAGCTCGAAAATTATTATTAGTATAATTATATATACTAATTAATTAAATTATAATTAATTAAAATATAATAATATTAATTAATTATTCAATTAATACAATATATATGTATTACATTAATAAAAGTTTTTTTAGCATACATATTATCAGTTTTCTCTTGCCTGCCCCCCCCTAAACAAAATCCTGGCTACGCCCTTGGTTAGTTATGAAATTCTAATGTCAAATAACACACATTATTTAGTTTTTCCAATTATTTAGGTTTCCGTTAATATTGGATAAATTATCCACGAAATATTTCTACTCTCGTACTGTTGGATCTGTGAATTGATCTGTGCAATTGTTCTGCACTGATTTATAGTACATTTCACGCCTCCCTAACCGACGAATCTGCCAGAGATTTTGTGGCAGATTTTATTGGTCTATCTATCATGCCACAAACATTGAATCCATTAGAGCAGAACTGAAATGCTTGGAACGATGTTGTAGGGTGTTGAGGTGGGCGGTGTGTCCCACGTGTTGAGCCGAGGCGAGGACAAAGCGTTGACCTTTGAGTGCTGGGCGCCAGCCTGTCTGGAGAACACCTTGCGCGACCCAACTCACCCGCCTACCTGCGTCAACAATGGATAGTCAGTCGGCTACCATCAAGGAAACCGACGGATCTTACGAATCCAGCATGTGAAGAGCTGCAAAATCTCCTGTCCCAACGAGTTACAGAAATTTCGAATAGAAAACACCTATAGGAGGAAAAGCGCATAGCGCAACCACCATCTTGAATGTTTAGTTCCAGACATTTAATTGGTCTGCACAACAGCGGTTTGGTGACAGATTGGCTGTAGATGCAGAAGCCTTGCAAGTTCTTCCTCCTGGTTTTCCCTACTGTGCACATTTGATGTTTTTTTTTATCGATGAGTGGCCCAATAACACTCTGACACTCCGAAATATCAGGAGTGACCCTTGCCATATCCCTTACATTGAGGAAACGCTACATGAATTCCTAGCTGAAAGTTTTCCTCCAGGAACAATCTCTTAAAAAAAACTGGCTACATCACTATGAGGCAAGCCAACCTCAAACCATCCGAACTTCTGCTTTAGTACTATGGTTTTCGGCTACAAGTATGTCCGTCCTGTATTGTACAGCTCAACTCATGCCAAATTGGTGGAAGTAGCTCTGACCAACACCTGCAGAGTCAAAACAGGCTGTTCAAAATCCACTCCCAGTCGAATGGCTCCACCGCCTCGTAGGAATAGCACACCTTAAGTTCGAAGAGAAATAGCAGAAATCAAGGAAAGAAAAAAATTAGGAATACCTGGGAATTTACCACACAGGCAAAGATAGTAGTCCAGAAAAAGATTCCTAAGAACGTCAAGGAACTTATGGACTGCAACTTCAAAAGCTATGTTACAATTGTTGGAAGAAGAAATTTTCATCAGGAAGACTTGGCCGGCAGGGTATGAGAGGTGGTTGTGCAAGATTCCTAATAACAAGATTGAACTTCAAAGTCCTGCGTTAAACCCTAAATCTTTACGCAGTGCTTACTGACGGAACAGCACACCATTGATGGTGATCGTCCATCGCGTGGGGAAATTAATTCTGACGGCCCCCTTTGCATCCGAAAGAATAGACCAGAATGGGCTGCGCTGGGTTTTACCCTTTCCCTTCTCCCATTGTTCATTCACACACTACATAAACAATACACTACACCGAACGTACTCCCATCGCAGTCATCTTTACAGAATAATCAATCACTGGGAAGATAGAATTAAACGACACCATTTCTCATCTCACAAGAGAATTTACCACCCGCATAACCAGCCCTAAATAACTTGTTTGTATTATGGTATTACGCAGGATTTAACAATGTAAATATAACAAATAAAACAAAAATTGGAATGCAACTAACAAATGGAAAGATTTAGTAATAAATTTAGTTAATTTCTTAATTGGGAACTGTGCGAAAATGAGTATCAGTGTACAGATTTTTGTGTAGGCTGATTAACTTATAATTAAACTGCACTGCACAGAGCTGGTAGATGGGCAGTGACACTCGGGCCAGGCGGTCGGGAGGCCGCAGGTTCGATTCCCGTTTCGGTAATTAACATTTTTTTTCAACATGGTCTCGCGAAATCGCTCGAGGCGAATGACAAATTTACTTCCATTTCTCTAGCAACTATTGTGACGGTCCGACCGTCTCTGTGCTTAAATATCAACGAAAATTATGGAAATTTAATATTTAATATTCACATTAATTTTAATATTAGATCAATTCTTCTTACATTGATATTTCATAAGCATCTCATTTTGCGGGGAATGGGTCAAATTTGCTCTGAACAAAAGATTCACAAACATAACTAGACATTATTTTCACATATGAAAACTTGATGAATTTAATTATAAAAAATTTGACATTCACCTTCCTTTTTCATAATTATCAAAAATAACAACATTTGATACCATGGGTGCCACCCTACATGAGACTTATGTTTACACGCTGTTGACTCAAGACAAATTGTCCGACTAGCTCATTATAAACAATTTTACTGGACATGAGAACTTCTTATTTGGTGAATCGCTTCACCCAGGAACGTCTACTGGAGTCTTGATTCCTAAACAATTCAGTGGTAATGTTATATTCACCTTCTCAATTGCATGATATTGTGTAGATGGACTAAACCACCATCCTTAGTCGATCAGGAGGTCCAACCGCGGCGCCAAGCAACCATAAACTAAGTTAAACTTTAAGTTTAACCACTGCACTATTTCCCGCTGAAAACCACACTTATACTCATAACTTTACACAGCTTCTTGGTCTGCATCCACAGAGAGGTGGCACATAGGTGTTGCTTGGGCAGGCACCTGTGCCCCAGTGTCCCTTCCTCCGGCGACGTACGCACCCCTTTGTCTCTCTTGGCGGGCGAAATTCCATTGGCCGATTCGGTGTCTCAGCCGCTGGTCAACCCCCACCGTTCGCCATGAAACGAGAGAACGCACCTCAATATTCAGTCAATAGGTGGCATACCCTGTCTCATCCAGCCACTCTTTCCATTCACAACAAAAACTATGGAGTGACCCTGATCACTACATTACACCCCATCCAAGTTAAATTTTCGGTGACCGCAACCACTGTTACGGTTGAACGAAAATTGATAATCGTCTTTGTCTCAAACATCCGCACTATTCTTTTCTCATGTCCCTTTGAGCCTTTTTTTTTTAGTCACTATTCCTGATGTGTTTATGAATGTTTTTGATTTGTCTCAATGTAGGTCCCCAAATTATTTTTATTTTAATCAAATACAAACTTAAATATAACATGTAAAACAAAAAGCAAAAGTGCGAATCTGTCCCATCCCTGTTTCATTACTGTAAGCTAGCGATTTTTTTTTTTTTTTTTTAAATCTGCAAGTGTATTTTACTATAGATTAGCCCTGATGTCACAACTTCATATGTCATTCATTCTCTCACTCATGCAATTTTTCTCTTAAGTCTAATTAATGACTAATAATCAGTATACTAATTATAAACATATTAAAATATACACATGAAATCTTATACATCACACATCCCTCAAATGTCACTGCATAACAATTAACACTAACATGTATTGGACATATAAACAGAAATACATCTTCATTGATGCAAGAAAAATTATAAACAAAACTCTTTAAAATCAACTATAGTACAGATTTTTTTTAAAAAAATTATTTGTTACCTTGAAATTAGTGTTTTTTTTAATTATTATTATTAAATGGTAGCTATACCATCTGATTCTGCAGGGTAATTACTTATTCACAGTGGTAGTGAATTGTTCCACCATACTTTTATCTTAAACAATTTTATGCTTTCAGTTATTTTTGTTAACTAACAACTTTGTAAGCCTATAAAGAACAATTAATCATAGCTCCTAATTCGTACCATAGCCTCTACTGTTATAATCATTGTAATCAACTCTACTAGTAAGGCATAGTCGCCAATTATCTTCACTCTCATCTAGTAACATCAACCGAAAACAACATGATACAACATTGTTATTAAATCTTATGTAGTTTGATTTATCTAATTAAAATCCTCGTTAAACCGTCCTTAATCTTGCAATAATTGAAAGTACCTGAATACTATTTTTACCAAGCCAACATCCCGACTGTCATTGGCCAGTAGAAGTGATGGAACCCACTTGAAAACAAAGTCAAAATGTGTAAATCTACTTGGGCGTAGAATGAACTCATGTGTAGTTAAAATCATTATTCACTTAATCACACTCATGTAATACCGCTATGTTTATCATACCTTTGTCAACGAACCATTTAATCCAATTGATACTAATCTTTCAATTACGCAAACTGTTGTCGCTTTTCGTATACTACGTGGGATATTATAACAAAGACAAAGTTAAAGTTACATCACAGGATTGTCGCAAAACAAAATATTTAAACGCATCATGGCGCATATTATGACGGTCTCTGGACTTACGAATCACGGCCAACGAGAACACGCATCACAACGACTTCTTCATAATAAAATGGCGTACAATCGATGTAATTACTCTTCCACTATCCCTGTATACGAGCGTACATACCAGTTTCTCCAATATAAAATTCCATGGCTCTACTATCTTATAAACGGTTCATGACATTTACACGCTAACGTTGTCAATCTTTCCATTACTTTTAAAACAAAAATGATTATTCCACTTAGATTCGGATTTAACAAATGTTTCAAGTTCTCATTATTTCAATACCATCACTTCTAATAGGAAAAACATTCCGTTTAAATACTTCGGGTATCAGATTTTCCACATTCTTCAGCTTCCGATAATTTCTTTACTACTATTCTATAAACATTGTTCCAAATACAAACAATGCTCCAATTAGTGTTCCTTAGACGCTTCTTAATTTTAAATGCTTGGGTTTGCTACTACATTTTCAGCAAGCTAAATTCATAAAGTTAACTTATTTCTACATACCTTAATTTTAAATCAAACTTCTGTACCGTAATCATAGCAAAATCGGCTCCTTTTTATGAGTTAAAGTCTCTTTAATTCAGTGAACCAATCCGTCTCCCTGACATGCTTATATTAAGTTCGTCGACTTTATATCAGCAAGCTTTTCGGTTTTTGGCAAAATGCAATAATATTCACCCGAACAATGAAACCATTTAAATTTCCTTTTCCAGGAGCCCACATCCCCTTATTTTCGCCAACGCGTATTCACGCGACAAATTGCTACAGCTGTAGCGTACTACTAGGACAGAACACCTCAGGTAGAATTCCCTAATCCCCTTCAAGGTCGCCTGCGCGCCATCTGGCCGACAGATCATTAGCGAAAGGGACCGATGCATGCCAAACACACCTGCGAAAAATCTTCCGTTCTTTTTGCAGAATGATGGAAACAAACTGTTTTCTTGTCTTTGCAACAAGAACACTGTGTAATCTTCCTTTACCAAACATTATTCTATTAATGTCTGCTCTACATAATCTTTTGAGGAGTTTATTACGAGCAATGTTTGCGCTTTGGAAGTTAATCGAAATCAGTTGGTATTGTGTTATAGCGTGATACAAAATCTTGATTCCACGGCACTCTTTTCAAATACTGAGCAAAAACACCATATTCCTTACACATCAACGAATTGCTTTTGTTTGACCATGGCATTCGATTCATATGAGACATATCAAGTGACAAAATCATCCTAGTCTCATTGGATGGAACATGAATTGTTTCAGGCAACAAGTTCCTTCATAAAACGGTATTACCGCTGCATCAAATTTATTTGCAAAGTTCCACAATCAGAACAACTGCATCGTGACTGTTCGGCCAAATTACAATTTCTGGTATTTCATTAATATTTCCCATCTTTAAACCAAATTTTGGAAAATACAACTCAATATGCACTTGTTTTGTTGTTACACACCTATGTGTGCAAGTACCCTGATCCTTTTGACCATTCTTAAGTGAAGCAACAACCTCCTCTATCCCTGTGTATTTTGACATAATATCTGCCCGAAAAGAAATTTGTGTTTCCCTCAGATCTTTGCCATCTTCTTTTAGTGAAGAAATTTTGTTATCAATTTGTTTTATGTGTCCATTTATCTCTGATAATCTATTTGTGGTACTTTCTTTGATCTCATTTACTTCTTTTGACAAATTTGCCGTCCTCTTTTCCGTATCCTTTGCAAGATCGACCTCTTTACGGGTGTCTGTAATTTTATTTCAGCGTTATCCCTAGCTACTTCTAATTTTTCACACTTTGACATTAGATTGTCATTCACAGTGTTCACGCTCTGAATTTCTTCCCGAACATCTTTCTTGAAATTTTCGAAATTTTCTTTCATTTCACATTTAAAATTTTGAAGTTGGTTCCCTAACTTGACACCTAACTCCTTCTGTCCTCCTATCAATTGTGATCGAAGTTGCTCTTGTCCCTCATTAACAGCATTGAAACGAGCGTTTATCTGTTCGGTTAAAGAGTTGAACTGAGCATTCATACCATCTAGCAATATTTGCATCATTGATCGCATATGGTCTGGTAAAATGGACTGATTTGAGGGGACCTGTGTGATTTCTATTGGTCTACTGTAAGTGTCGTGTGTCATACTTGTGGCATCTACTTCAGTTCGCACGTATGAATTTACTTCTGCACCACCCTGTCCCTCCATTTTAATCATTTATTCCGATGCTGACTAAGCACTTATCAATCAGAATTTTGGTTCGGTCTTAAAAGATGTTGCGCATAAATTTCATTACAAAAGGAAAACTGTTATACAACTTAACATTACCCCAATACATTA
>JARYHS010002875.1:0-44771 GCA_031002005.1 Vandiemenella viatica
TAGAAAAAACGTATTATTTAGTATAGATGTCGATTTTCTCTGTTCTATTACTTTGTGTTGGCTTAAATGTTTCTGGCACCAGTTTATTTTTCCTTCTTTTTTGACATGCCTTGCGGGCGTAAACTGGCCTAAGTTGTAGCTCTAGCAGAGCACGAGCAGTTAAAGTTATTAGAACCCAAGAATCGGATGCTCATGCTGAAGAAAGAAGAAAGACCAAGCTGAAATAAAGCTGCCCATAGTTAACACCCCCCCCCCCCCCACATCCCCTCAGCTTCGTTTGTTTTTCTGTTTTTAAATATATTGGAAGTTGATTCTCTTCAAGAGACAGGTTCGACGGTGGAATGATATAGTGATGGCTTTCCTGCAACATTATGCCGACTCGGTGTTGTTTGGGACCAATCCTTCGCTACCAACAACTTTCTATATTCAATTCTGGCAAAGAAATTCTTAATCCACGCGTACGAAGTCGCGGGTATCAGCTGGTACTAAATAAAAATCTAAAATCTGTCGGAGCAACTATAGTAGGTAGTCTACCCCCCTTGGTAAGTTGCTATTTTAATCATGTTGCGAATTGGTTCTGTTCATGAATGTGACAGGTTCGGTATATATATATATATATATATAAATATGAGATGGCTTCCCCGTTATATTATTCTGACTCCGTGCTTTTTGGGACAACTTTTTTTAAAAATTTGATATCATTGTGATGGAGCGTACGTTCCGGTGGCAATTTCCCTACACAACTTTTTTCTCCTTTCCTCTTCCAACCAACTTTTGCCCCCAACTAATTTTAACGTTAAATTACTTCAATACTTTTGATAAATTATTCATCACTTCTCTTGGTAACTTATTCCAATCCCTGACACACCCTTACCTAAAAAAGAGAATCTTCCCACACCCTTGTGCCTGAAATCGAGTGCCAGCTTGTGGTCATGGTCATCTCTTTCCTTCTCCTAATTCTTCTACCAATATCCATCCAGGCCTCATCGCCAATATACGCCTTATACACTCCCAGCACTCTCTTCACCCTCCAATGACTCCCAACCCAGCTCCTTTATCATATCAGTTACTGATTGTGTTCTGCGGTAATTTCCATAAACAAATCTAGCAGCCCTTTTTTGCACCCTCTCCAACTACTGTATTTAATACCCATAATCTGAGTCCCATACTACACCACCATACTCAAGCAATGGTCTGACCAAAGTTTTGTATCCCAATTCCCTTACTTCTCCGGTACACTTTCTCAAATAGATGAAGGATTTTTAATCGTTTTCTTAGTACCAGTCGAATGTTTCTGCACAGTTAGGTTTGTTATCAAATGTTATCCAAGGCATTTACATTTCGAGCAATTCTTTCCCCACCTTGTAATGAGAACCAACCTTTACTTTTTTATCTGAGTATCTAATAAGCTGACTCTTCTTTGCATTTATCTTCATCCCATGTTTACCAACCCAACCAGATATCCTGTCCAGATCACCCTGCAACTGTTTACAGTCCTCTACTGTTTTGATTAATGAATAGCGATGGTCCCAATACGCTACCTTGTGGCACTCCCATTTTTACTTTCACTTCTTTTGATACTGCGTTTCCTACCATTACTTTTTGCTGTCTACCTTTGAAGAACTCTTCTACCCAGCAAATCTCTTTACCTTATTCTGGCTCACTCTGTCAAAAGCCTTTGAAAGATTACGGAACTACTATATCCACTTCGAGCAACAAAATTTTGATTCCACGCTTAGGATTTTGCAGGTAACAGATACTTGCTGGTAATAATTTGTTAGTGATTATTTGAGGATGCTCAGTCGCAGGGTCGCATTTAGGCATAGGCTATCTAGGGTGTAGCCTAGGGACCCGCACCATATACAAAAATAAAAATATATTATTCTCTGTCTTCCTGTTGGCACGCGAGTGTGTTTTTGATCTTCCTCTGTTGCGTGCTTTGGAGATGTTAATCATCTTTTATCGTTGGTTTTATCTTTATAAAGAGGTATACAGTTTCATATTGTTACTAAAACTTTTGAGTTAGTAATTCTCCGGGCTTTCGTTGAGGGCGTTTGGTTGCAACAATACAACAACAATAGGCAGCACCTTATCTATCGATCGCCAGTCAACAAATTCACCGTGCGAGCATCACTTGCTACTCTCGTTCACTTAAGTCTCGGAAACAATACAGAAAACACGTTTCGAACCTTCTATTCTTCAGTAAGTTATCTTCGTATATTTTTACTAACATTACATTATTCGATATTTTGCATTACAATGTATACAAGGGTGTCCACGAATGAAAGGATAATCCTGCAACTGCTGCATATACGTTTTCCAGATACTGATTTTTTTAATATTTTTTCGAAACATTTGATTTTGTTCAGTTTATTCCATGCCATTTCTACAAATTAAGACTTTTAGGACCCTCTCTCTCTTTTTTTAATTACTCAAAGATATTTGAGTCATCGAAAACAATGCTCTTTTTTCCTTAAAACTTTAAAAAACCGTATAAATTTTTTTAAATGGTATAATTATTTTATATTTCTTTTAAAATGATTGTTTTATGGTAGTTCAATCTGCTAAAGAGACCATTGTGCATTTTAAACATGTAGTAAAAAAATGATGATGATGATTTTAAAAAAAAAAAATTTAAAAGGGTTTTTTAACGTTTTAAGAAGAAGAAAAAAAAAGGGAACTGCAGCACTTTCGGTACCTGCCAGAAACCTGTTCTAACATGTTGAAATTTACATCAGTCGCTTCGTCAACATGTCCTCTTCACGTTTTGCGATCATACATTGCGGAAAAGTTGCCAAGAATTTAATTAAAAATGCCGAAATATGACAGTGACGAACAGCCGTTACATGCCGCCAACGTTAAAAAAATCAGTGACAGTCTCTTAAAATGTTGATTTAATCCTTTGTTGAAATTTTTTCAAGCCTTTTCAGCTCTACTCCTTTGTAAAAAGTCGCACAAAATTGACAAACGCGCAATATTATCCGAGTTGTAATGCGGTGATGCCCGCCATCTTGCATAGCAACGAGCAACCAGAGATAATCGATTGCTTCCATTGTAAACAAATACGCCATTTGCGTGTTGGATGCCGCATAGCCAAAATTTCGTAATTTTTTTTCACTTGGTCCAGGCCGTATTTCAACCTAACCACGATTTCAAAGACAAAACGAAACTGGTTAGGTTGAAATGATCCCTGTACCGATAATTTTTATGTTATGTTAGCAGTGCTGAAAGCATTTAGCAGTTGCTCAGCCTTTCATCTTTCGGCATTTTTAATTAAATTTCTAGCGACTTTTCCGCAATGTGTGATCGCAAAACGTGAAGAGGACATGTTGACGAAGCGACTGATGTAAATTTCAACAGGTTGGTGCCAGTTTCTAGTAGGTACCGAAAGTAGTGCAGTTCCCAAAAAAAAAAATACATTGTTATAGATGAATCAAACGTCGTTGAGTAAATTAAAAAGAAAAAAAAAAAAATCAGGGTTCAAAAAGTCATAATTTGTAGAAATTGTATGGAATAACTGAACAATGCAAGATGTTTCGAAAAAAAAAAAAAAAAAAAAAAAAAAAAAAAAAAAAAAAAATTAAAAAGTAGGGGAGACTGGTTACGGTTGTGACAGTCGTCATATTAGCCAAACTATAAGGAATACCGGGATGGGGAGGGGATAGAGAGGAGCGGCGTGCCTGATTGGACGTGTTTCACGGTATCACGTGACATTAACAATCGTAGAGGCCTACATCACTTTGTAACAGTCAAAAGTAAGTATTTTTATTAGATTTCTTTCAATAACTGTTGTTGTATGTCTACAGATAGAGTAATGAGTGTTTTTCCTCCTTATAAGTTATTCATTAGTAGTTAAGTAGCAGTGATTACTTTGCACGTAGTTTATTTTGTATTGTCATGGCGATTGTTGTTTTGCGAAGGAGTGCGTTGGGTACGGTTGTGACATATTTTCTGGGTATGGTTGTGACAGTTAATTTTTTGTTTTTGATGCCGTGAAAACGTTTGAGGAAGACCAACAGCTGTACGAGGCACATAAGTCATGGTTACTTTTGCAGAAAATGCCTTGGGAAATACCATCCCTCCTTTATTTCCACTGGTTAGTTATCACGATGATTTTCCTAGGGATCATTTGGGACTGCATATCCTTCAGGCTGGATGCTAGGTGCATTGTTCCTAGGATTTCTGGAACTTTTAAGAAATTTCCTAATGCTTCTCCAACGCATTGAGTCTTGCTAGTGCTGGATAACCATTCCTCGCTTATCCACATTAATACAATGGATTTTTGTAAAGAAAATGCAATCACTTTGCTTTAGTTTCGTCCACACTGCTCGTACAACCTGCAGTCCTTGGATCAACCTGTCTTCAGACTCTTATAAAATCTGAAAAAACTACTTGTGACACAAATAGATGCGAAGTCACAATGACAATCTACGATATACAAGGTACTATAAAAATGATCTATATCAAGAATTTTATAATAACTATTGTTGCTACAATGTCTTATTAGTTATAAGCGATTAAGATGTTGCCAGATTAATTTCTATTGTCATGTAAACATTAAATTTTTCGAGAAGAAGATTGTGTTACATTATGTTTGATATTATTTGAAATAAAAGTGATTTTAGACAGTTTTGTTGTATTTTTGAACCTGTCACTACCGACCCCAAGCGCTGTCACAACCGCCCCTGGGGTGTGGTCGGTTGTGACACTTTTTCTTTTTTTTTCTAATTTGTTGCTGTGACTTAACCATTGTACTTAGGGACATTACTTTATTGTTTATGTGTAGGAAAATGTACATTTTACTATAAAAATCACTTTTCTTCGAGGTAACTGGCATACTACATTGGAGTGGATAAGAAAGTCATTTGCTGGGTAGAAGAATTTAAAAAAAGTAGAAAACAGAAAGTTAGGGTAGGAAATGTAGTATCAAAAGAAGTGGAAGTAAAAATGGGAGTGCCACAGTGTAGCGT
Organism: Vandiemenella viatica; assembly: GCA_031002005.1. Lineage (NCBI taxonomy): Eukaryota > Metazoa > Arthropoda > Insecta > Orthoptera > Morabidae > Vandiemenella > Vandiemenella viatica. The sequence goes on from JARYHS010002875.1 coordinate 4,971, forward strand.
ATTGGGACCATTGCTATTCATTATTCTAATGAATAATTGTGTTGATTGTTTACTATCTGAAATTAGATTGTTTGCAGATGACATAATGCTGTATAAAAGAATCAAAACGATAGAGGACTGTAAACAGTTGCAGGGTGATCTGGACAGGATATGTAATTGGGTTGATAAACATGGAATGAAGATAAATGCAAAGAAGAGTCAGCTTATTAGATACACAAATAAAAAACAAAAGGTTAATTATGAATATAAGGTGGGGAAAGAATTGCTTGCTGAAGACTTGAAATGTAAATATCTTGGAATTACTTTTGATAACAAACTTAACTGGGCAGGACACATAGGACAGGTGGTAGGAAAAGGTTTCAAAGTTCTGCACTTGTTGGAGAGATTGATGAGGGGATATATGAGAGAAATAAAGGAATTGGGTTACAAAACTTTTGTCAGACCATTGCTCGAATATGGTAGTGTAGTATGGGACCCTCATTTTACGTATCAAATACAGGAGTTGGAGAGGGTGCAAAAAAGGGCTGCTAGATTTGTTTCTGGAAATTATCGCAGAATGCAATCAGTGACGGATATGATAAAGGAGCTGGAATGGGATTCATTGCAAGACAGGAGGAGGATGAGGTGGGTCATGGGAGTGTATAGGACATATACTGGCGATGAGGCATGGAAAGATATTGCAGTAGGTATGAAAAGTAGTGCATGGAAGGGAAAAGATGACCATGACCACAAGCTGGCACTCGATTTCAGGCACAAGGGTGTGGGAAGATTCTCTTTTTTAGGTAAGGGTGTCAGGGATTGGAATGAGTTACCAAGGGGAATGATGAATAATATACCTAAAACTTTGAAAGAATTTAAAGATAAAATTTGTAGAGGGCAAATGTAGGTGGGTGCAGGATAGGGGGAAGATGGGTGTGTAGGGAAATTGCCACCGGAACCTGTGCTCCATTGCAATTAAATTAAATTAAATTAAATTACTAAGAAAATTATGAGCGATCAAATGAAAATTGTCACAACCGTACCCAGTCTAGTCAATATCTCAAAAATAAAATTTTGTCCTATAGTAAGATATGATGTGTGGCCTATCTGCGGTTGAACGATTATTCTTTCGTTCCTGACACCCTGTATGAGGACCCACTCCATACGTATGACATAGGAATCAGCAGATCCTAAATCTTAAGTGTCCTGACCTGTGTTGTCTCCGCTGGCTGTAGACGCGCCTTCTCGTCCCGCGTACCACTGTGCGACTGCACGCAATACCGCGCGCGCAACAATGCAGTCTGCGCTCGCCGCCCATTGGTCGGAGCGCTCCGCCAATTGCGAGCGCCCGTCCCGCGCGCCTAATCGATCGCCCAGCCAATGGCAGCGCTCCGCACCCCTCAGGACACGCCCACAACTTACCCACCGCTCAATACTCTGCATCCCGACCAGACACGAAGACAACATTTAAACAATCGTCACGCACAATAAACAACCACCAACCCAACCTTCCTCTTTTTATTTCCAGATCTGGGCAGTAGTACAACTGGAAAAAGTTTAAGGTCTTTTCATGTCGCCTGTGACATATCACCTTTCTAGTGTCCCATTTTTATTATTATTATTATTATTTTTTTTTTTTTTTTTTTTTTTTGCTGTCGTCAGTCTTTCGACTGGTTTGATGCAATCCTCCATCCCTTCCTATCCTGTGCTAACCTCTTCATCTGTACATACCCCTTACAACCCACGTCCTCAATTATCTGCTTCATATATTCTAATCTCTGTCTTCCTCTACAGTTCTTACCTTCGACTGTTCCCTCCACTGACAAATTAACCAATCCAGCATGTCTCAAAATATGACTTACCAGCCTGTCTCTTCTTTCTGTAAGCTTCTTCCACAAACTTCTTTCCTCACCAATCATTTCCAAAACTCGTTCATTTCTTACTTTGTCTGTCCACTTAATTTTCAGCATTCTTCTGTAGCACCACATTTCAAATGCTTCAAGTTTCTTTCTTTCTGGTATTCCTAAAGTCCATGTTTCGCTACCGTAAAGTGCTGTGCTCCACACATAGAGTTTTAAAAAGTTCTTTCTAATTCCTAGATCAATATTTGAAACTAAAAGGTTTCTCTTTTTCTTGAAGGCTCTTTTGCTAGTGCTATTCTGCTTTTAACATCATTCCTGCTTCGGCCATCGGTTGTAATTTTGCTTCCCAAGTAACAGAACTCACTCACTTCTCCTATTGCATCCGATCCAATTTCATATTTAATCCACTAGTATTGGTATCATTTCTGCTACATTTCATCACTTTTGTCTTGCTTTGATTTATATTCAGTCCAAAATCTTCCTTCAGTATTTTGTTCATGCCATTCAATAACTTCTCAATATCTTCAGCCCTATCTGCTAACAAGACAATGTCGTCAGCAAATCGTAGCATACTGATTTTTTCTCCCTGAAAACTTATGCCACACGGAAATTTTTCTTTGACTTTCTTCATTGCTTCTTCTACATACAAGTTGTATATTGACGGGGATAGACTACAACCTTGTCTCACGCCCTTTTTAACTGATGCATGTCTCTCGTGATTTTCTACTTTTATTATAGCCACTTGATTCTTATATAGTTTATAGAGTATTCTTCTATCTCGATATTTTAGACCTGACTTCTTTAAAATATTGAACATCTTGTCCCACCTAACATTATCAAAAGCTTTTTCTAAATCAACAAATACCATAAAAGTATCTTTGTTTTTCTTGATCCGCCCTTCAAGTATTAATCTTAAAGACAGAATTGCTTCCCTTGTACCGCGATTTTTCCTAAACCCAAACTGATCTTCACCTACTATCTCTTCTACTACCCTTTCCATCCTTCTGATATTATTCTGGTCAGTAATTTTGAAGCATGTGATGTTAGACTAATGGTGCGATAATTCTCACATTTGTCGGCTTGTGCTTTCTTTGGAAGTGTGAAGATGATATTTTTATTAAAATCAGTTGGAATTTCTCCTGTTTCATAACGTTTTGATATCAGCTTGAATAATCTTTCCTACCTTTTAGGACGGTTTTAACGTCACTGCTACAATCCTTTTTTACCTCCGTAAATTTTATTTATTTATTTTCAAATAGCCTATGGCTAATATATATATATACAATTACAATTCATAGATCATATTAAGCAGAAAACAGAAAAAAATAATATAAACAAAGTGTTAATTTCAATGAACTCCTTCACGAGAAAATATTACAATCTCTTTCTTCCAACCATTTACCAAGCTTTCCTCTAAAACTTGCAACATTTCTGGTCCTTTTTATTTCATCAGGTAATTTGTTAAATATTTTCAAACCTTTGTGCAACACAGTTTTCTGTGCTTTACTATTTTTATTATAAGTCGAATGGAAATGATTTGCCTGCCTTGTCTTATAATTATGTACATCATTATTGTTTTGTATTAATCTAGTCACATATCTTGGTAATAATCTACTTTCCAACCTATATACAGAAAAGTCAGTACATCTCTAATTATTTCCTTTTCAATATGTAAATATCCTAAGTGCTTAAGCATATTACTGACATTTTCAGTTCATCTTTTATTTAGAACAGCCCTCATTCCCTTATTAAAATTATTTTGCAATTTCATAATTTCTCTTTTGCTTGCCGTGATTAATACTGTGGAGCAGTATCTTATGTGAGGCAGCGCAATTGCTTTAAGCAATAGCTGTTTACCTGGTTTAGATAACACTTTTCTTAATTTGTATATTAAATTTACCTTTTTTGCTACTTTTTTATTTATATAATCTACATGATCTATAAACTTAAGCTTATTATCAATGACTACACCAAGATATTTATAATTTTGAACCCACTTAATTTTAGTTCCATTAATCACAACAGAATGCATTACCTCTGCCTGTTCCCTAAACAGTTTTTCCCCGTCACGATACATGTTGTTTTTGCCTCATTCAGACTTAACAAATTTTTATTTAGCCATTCATTAACTAATTTTAACTCTTTATTAATTACCTGTATCATTTCTTCCGATAGGTGGATTTCAAACTTTATTGCTAGAATTTTGTATAGAAAGCTGTTAGTTTCGTTAAAGAAGTCTACATAATATACAGGGTGTTACAAAAAGGTACGGCCAAACTTTCAGGAAACATTCCTCACACACAAACAAAGAAAATATATTATGTGGACATGTGTCAGGAAACGCTTACTTTCCATGTTAGAACTCATTTTATTACTTCTCTTCAAATCACATTAAACATGGAATGGAAACACACAGCAACAGAACATACCAGCGTGACTTCAAACACTTTGTTACAGGAAATGTTCAAAATGTCCTCCGTTAGCGAGGATACATGCATCCACCCTCCGTCGCATGGAATCCCTGATGCGCTGATGCAGCCCTGGAGAATGGCGTATTGTATCACAGCCGTCCACAATATGAGCTCTAACATGGAAAGTAAGCGTTTCCGGACACATGTCCACATAACATATTTTCTTTGTTTGTGCGTGAGGAATGTTTCCTGAAAGTTTGGCCGTACCTTTTTGTAACACCCTGTAGTGTTTGCTTCTCGAATTTCATCGAGATCACATCAGTCATATAGTCGTGAAAACGAAACAAACACACGGAACTAATTTCGTATTTTGTAACATGAATGTAGATATTCGTATATTTCACTTTTTTACTTCGTTCCGAAATCTTTTAATAGTCTTCAGGTATTTTTTTGTTAAAATTTCCAGTCAGTTTGGTACACTTTGAATGAGTATTTTTAATTACAAATTTATGTAAAAGATTAACAGTGTTGCATTATTTAGTTTTCTGTTTTACGTATTGTTATGGTCTAGCAATTATTTTCAGAATGTTCCATCATGTTCTATAAGCCAACACTTGGCGCACGAACAGATCCGATGTTTTTCAGTTTGGTTTGTTAGCAAGTTCAGTAGTGACGTATGCAATCTCAATATGTAAATACTAATAAGGTTTCTAATGAGTTTTCCGTCAAGCTAAATGAAAAACTTTGTTTTAGGCATACGTGTTTCGATTTGTTATGCAGTCGTCCTCGATCATAATCGAAACGTTTATGGCAAAAAACAAAGTCTTTTTATTTAGCTGTACTAACAAAAACCACTAAAAGCATATTATTAAAAGCAGCTAAGGGCAAAAGGCCTGAATATCACCTAAACACTACCTTGCAAGTCTGTGAAAAACGTCTGTTTGAGTGCAATGTTCTGGCAGGTGTTTTAATATGGTCATATAATTATATTATTTTTAAAACGCGTTTTTTTTTGGTGAGCTATCTTTTACCATTCATGCTTAAGCAAAATCGATAAATGAGGTATCATTTTAATGATTAAGTTCTCAAATTTGGAAACATCACCAATTAAGGAAGGAATTTTTCGGAATTCGATCCGTAAATTCCAAAATTATAAACTATCATGGTTACGGGTATACGAGTGTTCAGAGTCACGATGGTAATATAATAATAATATTTAATTTAATTGCAATGGAGCACAGGCTCCGGTGGCAATTTCCCTACACACCCATCTTCCTCCTATCCTGCACCCACCTACATTTGCCCTCTACAAATTTTATCTTTAAATTCTTTCAAAGTTTTCGGTAAATTATTCATCATTTCTGTTGGTAACTCATTCCAATCCCTGACACCCTTACCTAAAAAAGAGAATCTTCCCACACCCTTGTGCCTGAAATCGAGTGCCAGCTTGTGGTCATGGTCATCTTTTCCCTTCCATGAACTACTTTTCATACCTACTGCAATATCTTTCCATGCCTCATCGCCAGTATACGCCCTGTACACTCCCATTAACCTCCTCATCCTCCTCCTGTCTTGCAATTAATCCAATTCCAGCTCCTTTATCATATCCGTCACTGATTGCATTCTGCGATAATTTCCAGAAACAAATCTAGCAGCCCTTCTTTGCACCTTCTCCAACTCCTGTATTTGATACGTAAAATGAGGGTCCCATACTACACTACCATATTCGAGCAATGGTCTGACCAAAGTTTTGTAACCCAATTTCTTTACTTCTCTTGTACATCCCCTCATCACTCTCTCCAACAAGTGCAAAATTTTGAAACCTTTTCAACAAGTGCAGACTTTTGAAACCTTTTCAACAATGCAGAATTTTGATACCTTTCCAACAATGCAGAATTTTGAAACCTTTTCTACAAGTGCAGACTTTTGAAACCTTTTCAACAGGTGCAGAATTTTGATACCTTTTCAACAAGTGCAGACTTTTGAAACCTTTGCAACAAGTGCAGACTTTTGAAACCTTTTCAAGTACAGAATTTTGAAACCTTTTCAACAAGTGCAGAATTTTGAAACCTTTTCAACAAGTGCAGACTTTTGAAACCTTTTCAACAAGTGCAGACTTTTGAAACCTTTTTAACAAAGTGCAGACTTTTGAAACCTTTTCAACAAGTGCAGAATTTTTAAACCTTTTCAACAAGTGCAGACTTTTGAAACCTTTTCAACAAGTGCAGAATTTTGAAACCTTTTCAAAAAGTGCACACTTTTGAAACCTTTTCAACAAGTGCAGACTTTTGAAACCTTTTCAACTAATTCAGAATTTTGAAACCTTTTCAACAAGTGCAGAATTTTGAAACCTTTTCAACAAGTGCAGACTTTTGAAACCTTTTCAACAATTGCAGACTTTTGAAATCTTTTCAACAAGTGCAGACTTTTGAAACCTTTTCGACAAGTGCAGAATTTTGAAACCTATTCAACAAGAGCAGACTTTTGAAACCTTTTCGACAAGTGCAGAACTTTGAAACCTTTTCAACAAAGTGTAGACTTTTGAAACCTTTTCAACAAGTGCAGACTTTTGAAACCTTTTCAACAAGTGCAGACTTTTGAAACCTTTTCAACAAGTGCAGACTTTTGAAACCTTTTCAACAACTGCAGACTTTTGAAACCTTTTCATCAAGTGCAGACTTTTGAAACCTTTTCAAGTAATTCAGAATTTTGAAACCTTTTCAACAAGTGCAGAATTTTGAAACCTTTTCAACAAGTGCAGACTTTTGAAACCTTTTCAACAAGTGCAGACTTTTGAAACCTTTTCAACAAGTGCAGACTTTTGAAACCTTTTCGACAAGTGCAGAATTTTGAAACCTTTTCAACAAGTGCAGACTTTTGAAACCTTTTCAACAACTGCAGACTTTTGAAACCTTTTCAACAAGTGCAGACTTTTGAAACCTTTTCGACAAGTGCAGAATTTTGAAACCTTTTCAACAAGTGCAGACTTTTGAAACCTTTTCAACAACTGCAGACTTTTGAAACCTTTTCAACAAGTGCAGACTTTTGAAACCTTTTCAATAATTTAGAATTTTGAAACCTTTTCAACAATGCAGAATTTTGAAACCTTTTCAACAAGTGCAGACTTTTGAAACCTTTTCAACAAGTGCAGACTTTTGAAACCTTTTCGACAAGTGCAGAATTCTGAAACCTTTTCAACAAGTGCAGACTTTTGAAACCTTTTCAACAACTGCAGACTTTTGAAACCTTTTCAACAAGTGCAGACTTTTGAAAACTTTTCGACAAGTGCAGAATTTTGAAACATTTTCAACAAGTGCAGAATCTTGAAATGGTTTTGTAGCGTTACCGCTAGATAGAAGCCCAGACAGAGATATTGATAAAGTTTGTGGGTTTTTACTAGAGCATGGAGCTTTTTGTTTATGTTGGAGAAACATTTCATCTTTTCTACTTGTTCCGTGACACGTTGTAAGTGTTTGCTACGTACCTGTTCATTCGACAAATAAACCATTCCTACTAATGAGCTGGTTCTTCTATTGTCCTACTACTACAAACAACCACCCACGTTATTCATCTTGTATCAAAAGCTAAATTTTCACACGTGCCAACTAGTTGTTGTTAACTAACGCTGGTAACGTTGATTTCGAAATGTAGTACATATTTCAGCCCCACTTCGTTCCGTTGAACAATCCACTTCGTAATCAACATGTAGTGTTGAACGAAATACATAGTCTACCTATCTTTGAGCTTGTTTCCAATTTTATTTTAACCGCGAATAATGTATTTCACTACCGTTTTCAAGAAATGTACACGCGAAAATTTTCTTGAAGGGGGATGGTAGGGGATAGATTTTTTAATTTAGTTTGTCAGAAACCTTCGGAGATGCGCCCTCACCAAAGCTTCATCATAATCAGATGGATGGTATAGGACCGCAAAGAAGACGAACGAAAAAACATTAATTTCTGTAGATTAAATTTGAAAGACTATTTCACAGAATGAATAAATAAAATCTATTAAAGAATAACTTTTTTTTAAACAAAAGTTCTTAATTTTATTTTTTAGATAATTTAATTTAATATCAATACTTCCTACGGTAGCGTCATTACATTGGGGCAACTGACACTAGTCAACCATAGATTATTTTTTTACTGGTAAACATTGCTATGAAAGATATCCACCAGCGATGTCCTAGAAGTGTAAAAATACCGCAACTGTTTTGAAAGAAGTGTAATTGAGTTAAAAGGTACGTACGTGAGAACAGGTGTTAATGTGTGATACAGAACCAATTATAAACTAGCTGACAGGAAAAACAAAACATACTTTTGAATCTCTGTGGGAATTATTATGAATAGACTAGCGGACCCGGCAACGCTTCGCTATTACACATAAAGATTAAATGAACACGTTTGGAAGTTTGTATTTAGTAAAAATTAGATATTTATGTTTAAATTTTAATTGGTGTAAAGACTGTGGGTATGTATACGAAATATTCACAAAAATTAGGGGTTGGGATAAAGGGGGAGAGCAGTTAGTTGTTTAAAACCAAATGTAAACAGCATTTTTCTCCTTGCTTCGAAGTATACTGGTACAAATGCAAAGTTCCATCAAAATCCTATAAAAACTGTGGGTTTCAATAAAGATCACTGTAAATTAATAGGGGAGGGGTTAAGGGGTGAGGGGGTGAGATTGGGCTTTGGAAAACTGAAAGTAAACAGTATTTTTCTGTTTGTTTTAAAGTATACGTGTGCACACTTCCTTCAAAATCGGTTAGGAACTGTAGCTTTGTATAATGAACATTGACAATAATGAAGGGGTGGGAAAGGGGAGAGAGATTAGGTTTTTGTAAAATTAATGTCTACAGTATTTCTATATTTTTTTTTAAAAAAAAAGTATATGTGTGCAAAGTTCCATCGAAAACGGATAAAAAGTGTCGGTTTGTGTAAAAATTAAGGGGTGGGAGGGGAGAGGGAATGCGTTTCTGGAAACCATATGTAGGCAGTATTTTTCTGTTTGGTTTACAGTATACATGTGCAAATTTCAGTAGAAATCGGATAATATCCGTAGTTTTTTTTAAATTATGGAGTGTTATGGGGAAGAGGGGGTGGCTTTTTGTAAATTTCATATTTTACGAACCTTCTCCGATGTGCACTAAACAACTCACCAAAGTTTCACTGTAATTGGATGAACGGTTTATGAGCGCATATAGGACAAACAGACAGACTTGCATTTTTATATAATAAGACTAGCTGACCCGGCAATGCTTCGCTATTGCTAGACTTGGTTTAGGTAAACCAAATGAAGACAGTATTTTTCAGTTTATTTTAAAGTATACATAAAGTATAAGTTCCTTCAAAATTGGAAAATAACTGGCTTTATATAAGGTATATTGGCAAAAATTAAGGGGGTTTAATGGGGAAAAGGGGTTGCATTTTTGGATACCATATGTTGCAAATTTTGGTGGAAATCTGATTAATTCTATGGGTTTGTTTAAATTAAGGGGTGGAGGGGGTTGTTTTTTTTAATTATTTTTTTTCAGTATCCATCCCAGACGTGCTCTCTACAACTCAACAGAGTTTCATCATAATCGGATAAAAATTTGGGGGTTTTGATAAATATCATTGGAAATAAAGAGGGAAGGGGATAAAAGGGACGAGGGGTGGAATTAGGATAACAAAATTTACATAGTATTTTTCTGCTTGTTTTAAAGTACCGTATATGCGTGTTAAAGTTCCTTCAACATCGGGTCAAAACTGTACCTTTATATATGACACAGTGGCAAAAAATTAAGGGGGTGTAAAGGGGACGAAGGGGTTGCCTTTATGGAATCCATATGTAGACAGTATTTTTCTGTTTGTTTTAAAGTATACGTGTGCAAATTTCCATAGAAATAGGATAAAATCTGTGCATTTGTTTAAATTAGGGGGATGTGAAGGGGTATGATGGATGGCGTTTTTGGAAACCATATGTAGGCAATATTTTTCAATTTGTTCTAAAGTATATGTGTGCAAATTTCCATCAAAATTGGATAAAATCTGTAGATTTTTTTAATTTATGGGGAGGAGGAGGGAAGAGGGGGTGGTTTTGGAGCGTAAAAGGGTAGAGGAATTGGGTTTTGGAAAAACTAATGTCTATAGTATTTTTCTACTTTTTAAAAGTATATGGGTACATAGTTCCATGGAAATCGGATAAAAAATGAGGGTTTATGTAGAAATTAAGGGGTGGGAAGGGGGAGATGGGATGCATCGTTAGAAACCAAATGTAGACGGTATTTTTCTGTTTGTTTTACTGTACACATGTGCAAATTTCCATAGAGATCGGATAAAATTTGTTGGGTTGTTTAAATTATGGGGTGTTATGGGGAAGAGGGGGTTGTGGTTTTTGAAACCATATGTAGGCAGTATTTTTCTGTTTGTCTTAAAGTATATGTTTGCCAACTTCCATAGAAATAGGATATAATCTGTGTATTTGTTTAAATTAGGGGGATGTGAAGGGGTATGAGGGATGGCGTTTTTGGAAACCATACCTAGGCAATATTTTCCAATTTGTTTTAAAGTGTAAAAGTGTAAAGTGTAAAAGGGGAGAGGGATTGGGTTTTGGTGAAACTAATGTCTATAGTATTTTTCTATTTTTTAAAGTATATGTATACAAAGTTCCATCGAAATCGGATAAAAAGTGAGGGTTTATGTAGAAATTAAGGGGTGGGAAGGGGTAAATGGGATGCATTCTTAGAAATCAAATCTAGACGGTATTTTTCTGTTTGTTTTACACTACACATGTGCAAATTTCCATAGAGATCGGATAAAATTTGTTGGATTGTTTAAATTATGGGGTGTTATGGGGAAGAGGGGGTTGTGTTTTTTGAAACCATATGTAGGCAGTATTTTTCTGTTTGTCTTAAAGTATATGTTTGGGAATTTCCATCAAAATCAGATAAAATCTGTGGGTTTTTTAAATTATGGGGTGCAAGGGGGAAGAGGGGGTTGTTTTGGGGTAGAACGGGTGAGAGGGCTTTGGTTTTTATAAAACTAATGTCTACAGTTTTTTCAATTTTTTTAATAGTATATGCGTGCAAAGCTACTTCAAAATCTGATAAAAAGTATGGGTTTGTGTAAAAATTAAGGGGTGAGAAAAGGGGAAGGGGATGTGTTTTTGGTAACCAAATGTAGGGTGTATTTTTCTGTTTGATTTACAGTATACATGTGCAAATTTCGTAGAAATCGGATAAAAAATGTAGGTTTTTTTAAACTATGGGGTGTTACGGGGAAGAGGGGGTGGTGTTTTGGAAATTTTATTTCTTAGGAACCATCCCGGATAACTCACCTAAGTTTCACCGTAATCGATCCCCAGAAATGCTTTGTTATTTCTAGACTTGAGTCCACATATAGATTAAATGAATTCATTTGAAAGTTTGTGTCTAGTAAAAATTAGATATTTATGTAGAAATTGTAATTACTATTTCATTCAATTTCTAGTTTATTGCAATGGTCTTTGATATGCTATGTTTTTGGTGATTCCAGTTTCACTGGCAAAAATTAAGGGGATGTAAAGGGAAAGAGGGGTTGTATTTTTGGAAACCATATTTAGGCAGTATTTTTCTGTATATTTTATAGTATACATGACCAAATTTCCATCTAAATCGGATAAAGATGTGGGTTTGTCTAAATTAGAGAGACGTGAAGGGGATGAGGGGGTGAAACTAAATGTAGGCAGTACTTTTCAATAGGTTTAAAGTATACGTGTGCAAATTTTGGTCTAAATATAATTAAATCTGGGTATGTTTAAATTGTGGGTTGTAAAGTGCTGGAGGGGGTGGTTTTTCTGAATTTTTATTTCTTAGGAACCTTCTCCGACAACTCACAAAGGTTTCACAGTAATCAGATAAAACTTGAGGGTTTCTATAAAAATCATTGGAAATTCAGAGGGAGGTGGTAAAAGGGGAGAAGGGTTGACTTTGGCAAAGATATTATTTTTCTGTTTGTTTTAAAGTACACGTAAGCATAGTTCCTTCAAAATCGGATTACAATTCTAGTTTTATATAAGAGACATTCGCAAAAATATAAGGGATCTAAAAGGGAAGAGGGGTTGGATTTATGAAACCATATGTGGACAGTATTTTTCTGTTTGTTTTAAAGTATATCTGTGCCAATTTACATCAAAATCAGATAAAATCTGTATGTTGTTTAAATTATGGGGTGCTAGGGGGAAGAGGGGGTGGTTTTGGGGTAGAACGGGTGAGAGGGGTTGGGTTTATGTAAAACTAATGTCTACAGTATTTTTCTATTTTTTTAATGGTATATGCGTGCAAAGTTCCTTCGAAATCTGATAAAAAGTGTGGATTTGTGTAAAAGTTAAAGGGTGGGAAGGCAGAAAGGGGATGCGTTTTTAGAAAGCAAATGTAGACAGTATTTTTCTGTTTGTTTTAAAGTATATGTGTTCAAATTTTCATCAAAATCGGATAAAATCTGTGGGTTTTTAAATTATGGGGTGTTATGGGAAAGAGGGGGTGGTTTTTTTGAAATTTTATTTCTTAGAAACCATCCCAGATGCACACTTGACAATTCACCAAAGTTTTACCATAATCGGATGAACGGTTTAGTAGCGCATAGAGAAGATACAAAGAAAAGTACATTCATTAAGGGGGTGGGAAGGGGGAAAGGGGTTGTTTTTTTTGAAACCATATGTGGACAGTATTTTTCTGTTTGTTTTAAAGTATATCTATACCAATTTCCATCAAAATCAGATAAAATCTGTGTGTTTTTTAAATTATGGGGCGCTAGGTGGAAGAGGGGGTGGTTTTGGGGTAGAACGGGTGAGAGGGGTTGGGTTTTTGTGAAACTAATGTCTACACTATTTTTCTATTTTTTTAATGGTATATGCGTGCAAAGTTCCTTCTAAATCTGATAAAAAGTGTGGGTTTGTGTAAAAGTTAAGGGGTGGGAAGGGAGAAGGGGGGTACGTTTTTGGAAACTAAATGTAGGCAGTATTTTTCTGTTTGTTTTAAAGTATATGTGTGCAAATTTCCGTACAAACTGGATTAAATCTGTAAGGTTTTTTTTTAATTATGGGGTGTTATGGGGAAGAGGGGGTGGTTGTTTGGAAATTTTATTTCTTAGAAACCATCCCGGACGCGCACTCGACAACTCACCAAAGTTTCACTGTAATCGGACAAACGTTTTAGGAGCGCATAGAGGACAAACAGACAGACATTGATGACCACGGCACGTCCACCCCAGTTCCTACGGTCAGGAAATAGGAGTATGGCGTGAAAGCTGTGAAAATCCACTGCCTATTGGTAGTCAGTCGAAAACCGACTCTCATCAATGAGAACTTCTCGTAACCCCTCACCATGCCGCTACCAAAGCACCTGTTGTGTGCAGCGGGTTGCCCCTCTCTCGCCCAGTCAGGCCACATTAGACCAAAAACGTGTTCGAATGAACATTTCCAACGCTCTGTTGGCGCAGTTTAGGCGCAATAAATCCGAGTTTTGGCGCCGATTAATTACTGTAGATGAAACTTGGATAAACCATTATACCCACGAAACAAAAATAGTCCAAACAGTGGACTGCAAAGGGGGAACCGGCTCCAAAAAAGCAAAAACTGTTTTTTCGCCTGGGAAAGTGGTGGCGACTATTTTTTTGGAATAGTCGTGGAGTTATTTTAATCGATTACCTTCACAAATGAAAAACCATTACAGGAACATTCTACGCATCATTACTTGACAAGCCGAAGGCAGAACTTGCGGAAAAACGGCCACATTTGCAGAAAAAGAAAATCCTGTTTCACCAAGACAACCTCAGCGGTTGCCATGGCGAAAATTCACGAATTACGGTTTGAACTGCTTGACCATCCGCCTTACTCACCAGATCTAGCCCCAAGAAATGTCTTGTATCTTTGTTAGGTCGGAAACTTTTCAGACCACCCTCGTAACTCTGTATATATGATAATTTAGGGCTAGAGCAATGTGTAGAATGATTCATGTTTACACGTTCAGAGCTGGTATATCTCTCAAAATACCCGGCACACACAACTCTTCTAATCTTCATGTTTCTTTACAACTAACTAATTAATTCCTTATGCGACCTACCAGCCTGTCTCTTCTTTCTGTAACACTCTTCCATAAAGTTCTTTCCCTTCTGATCATTCCCAAAACTCTTTCGTTTGGTACTTTATCCGTCCACTTAAATGTTCACCATCCTTCTATAGTACCACATTTCAAGTGCTCCAATTTTCCTTCTTTCGTGTATTCCTAAAGTCCATGTTTCGCTACCATAAAGTGCTGTGCTCCACACATAGAGTTTTGCAAAACTTATTTCTAAGTTCTACATCAATATCTGACACTAAAATATTTCTCTTTTTCATGAAGCCTCATTTTGCTAGTGCTATTCTGCTTTTAACATCATTCCTGCTTTCGCCATCGGTTGTAATTTTGTTTCCCAAGTAGCAAAATACATTTACTTCTCCCATTGCATCAGATCCTATTTTTATATTTAATCATTTCTTCTACATTTCATCACTTTTGTCTTGCTTTGATTTACATTTAGTCCAAACTCCTCCTTCAGTATTTTGTTCATGCCATTCAGTAACTTCTCAATATCCTCAGCCCTTTCTGCTAACAAGACAATGTCATCAGCAAATTGTAGCGTACCGCGTTTTCTCGTTGCTCGCTTAAACCAAATGCAAATTGATGTTTTTCTTCTTTTATTGCTTCCTCTACATACAAGTTGAATATTTGAACTTTGTCTGACATTCTTTTTTTACCGCTGCATATTTCTGGTAATTCTCTACTTTTGTAATTATCAATCTACTGATATATAGAATAAGAATTGTTTTTAATGTCTATTTTTTGTAGCTGAATTTGTGAAAATTTAAAAAAACACACAGTACAATTAAACACGATAAAAATGCGTTAATCTATCAAATTTGAAATGGATTAATGACTTCTGAGTTGAGCGTTTTTATAATACAAAACTGATGATTTCAATCTGCCTAGTATGTCATCGCACATACCGGGTGTTTCAAAAATGACCGGTATATTTGAAAAATCAATAAAAACTAAACGGGCAGCGATAGAAATACTCCGTTTGTTGCAATATGCTTGCGACAACAGTAAATTTTCAGGCAGACAAACTTTCGAAATTAGTTACAATTTTCAACAACAGATGGCGCTGCAGGCGATTTGAAAGATATAGAAGTAAACGCAGTCTGTGAGTTCGCCATTCTGTAAGTCGTCTTTCTGGTGAGCGTGTGCTGTTCACAGATTGCAAGTTTGCTGTGAAAAAATGGTGGAAAATATCGTACTTTACATTTTTCCAGACTGCAGCGCCATCTGTTGTTCAAAATTGTAACTAATTTCCAAAGTTTGTCTGCATGAAAATTTACTGTTGTCCCAAGCACATTGCAACAAACGATGTATTTCTATCACTGCCCGTTTAGTTTTTATTGATTTTTCAAATATACTGGTCATTTCTGAAACACCCTGTAGTTACTTTAATGTTTAATATCCTGCACCGTGACTTTCTTATACTTCAGTTTGTCCTTTCTTCTGCAGTGACAAATTGGTTGTCGTCAAAGACACAATCATCGACGAGTGAATACGGTTAAATGTGGTGAACATATTTTTAAGGCGAAAGGTACTAAAGAAATAAATAACCAGGAGATATCGGCTATGAAGCGGGAAAGCAATAACACCGATAAGATAATATAGGGACTATCTACTCGATATTAAAATACCAGGTGTAAACCCAAGGTGTGGTCACAGCTGTAGAACAGGTAGTATCGCAGAAAATAGTAACTAATAGACGAAAAATAATAAATGGAAATTTTTAGGAAAAAATGTTTCATCAAAGAAATATAGAAACTAGATTAAATAATATACAAAGTGGGTAGCTCGTGCGAAAATTTTTGCGAATACCGAGTTTGGCGGTTTGTAGAACCGAATCATTTGTAGCAACCATTTATTTGTGACCTGAAACAGGTACCTAGAAAAACACGTACAACGTCTCGTGAAACAATTAGAAACGATGAAATGTTTCCCTAACGGAAACCACCGAGATAGGAGGGCGGCAAATTCGCCGTCCTACTTACCATTCGGGAGGACCGGAATTAAATCCGGTTCGGCCATCCTGACTGAGGTTTTCCGTGGTTTTCCTCAGTCAATTCAGGCGAATGCTGGGATGGTTCCCTACAAGGCCACGGCCGACTTCCATCCCCCCTCCCTCCCTTTAGGTTAGTCGGCTGAAAAGCATCCTTGAGAAGGCTTTACCTGGGAGGCATGAAATTTCTAAAAAAAAAAAAAAAAAAAAAAAAAAAAAAAAAATTGTATGTGAAGGTTTTTCTGAATTGTCAACATGTTTTTGTTGTGATTATTAATCTTTAGTATTTGCATATCTGTTTGTATATTAGTGTGTGAATGATTGTGTTGTAACAAGTGTTCGGCGAATGTTGAGTGGTCAGGTGTTCCTTGTATCTGGTTTCAAATTTTCTAGCTGTTTGTCCTATGTATACAGTGTCACACTGCTGGCATCTTAGTTGATATATTCCAGATTTGTGGTATTTGTCTTTAAATGTACTTCTGTTAAACTGTTTTTGGATAGTGTTTTTGGTCTAAATGCTATTTTTATTCCCATTTGACAATTCAGGAAAACCTTCACATACAAAAAGCAATCAATAATGGTAAAAAAAGTTATGAATGAATACATACACCTAACGAACCAAACCTTGTTCAAAACATTAAAACAGGAATAAATAACACATATCCTATAATCACACATACCGCCACAGAATACACACAGCTAATGACCGTAGATTCAAAATAACAAATAGTTACACAACACATAATCTTTGGCTCACGACTTTTCGATGTCAACAACAACTAACTTTATTTACAGTTCGTGGCCGGTGAAATCACCTATAATGCAGCCCACACAAACTTGGGACAGTAGTGATAGTGCGAATAGTGTAGCTGGTATGGAAACACGAACTTGGGCGTGTTAATGCATATACAAAAACTGTAAGTACCTACTTAATATTTTCAGAAAACTGTACAAAAATCAAACAACAGCATTGTATATATATATATATATATATATATGTATATATGTTTATCTAGGGCACTGATGATGCCTTGAATAAAGGCGAAACGCGTATGCCATCAAAAGCATTTGTTTAGTTGCAAGTCAGAAACAACCCACAAAACAGTTATCATAGCAACTAAGGACTTGGGCCGAAAAAATCAACATGTACATGTATACTCCGTACTATCATTTGTAGTGGAAAATCCTGAACACTTCAATCTTAATGCTGACATACATAGCCATAATACTAGGAATAAATATAATATCCACAAGGATTACAAATCACTGTCAATTGTACAGAAAGGTTTAACATTTACTGGAGCTTCCTTATTCGATGTCTTACCAACAGAAATTAAATGTTATCTACAAAAACCCAACAACTTTAAGTCTAAACTGAAAGAGTTTCTGTTTCAGAACCCATTTCACTCTGTGAAAGAATTTTCTTCTTGGAATTTGGTAACTAAGAATGACTGATAAAATAGTATATATGGCAGGGGTGGCCAAGCTCCTTGATAGTCCGAGCCATTTTTCAAAATTTGAAATATTTCGCGAGCCGCAATTAAATGCGTATTTAAAAGGTATGCAAAAAAGACTATTTTTTTTACAAAAATTATATTTATTTGTAACATATTAATAAAAGTACAAAATATGTGTATTGAATTTAAATATTAAAAATTAAACACATTTATTTTACTTCTCTTGATAATTCTTTAAAATTTTGTGAATAATTGGTGACAGCACTTCTCAGTAATTCTTTGAGATGCTGGTTAGTTAATACTGATCGGTGTTTGGATTTCACGAATTTTAAAGTGGAATAAAATGATTCACATAAGTACGTTGTTCCAAATATTGAAATAATTCGACAAGCAGCCTTTTTTAATTCAGGATACTTCGATTCTGGTACAAATTTCCAAAATTCAGTGATCGGCGTCGACTTATATTTTAATTGTAGAGCTTGATCTTCTTGCATCTCTATTAATTCTAATTCTACAGATGCTTTTTGGGTCATAATTATATTGGAAATTGAAAACTCACTTTGAATTATGTTAATTTCAAATGGATATAGAAAAAAATCAAGAGACGATTTAAAATATTTCAAGTCTTGAAATCTATTATGGAATTCCGTCAATATTCCTTCTAGGTTTTTTATATACTCGTTGAGTTTTTCTTGTGTAATATTAGAACAATTTTTTTTTTAATTCGAGTAGGTCGATTGTGGAAGATTAGGCCACTGTTTATGTTCGTTCGCGCAGTTAATTGTTTCCTCCAGAGCACAATGTCAACTGCCCGAGGCAATGAAAGTTTACAAATTCAAAATCGGTCTGGAGTTGGTCGATTGTGGAAGATTAGGCCACTGTTTATGTTCGTTCGCGCAGTTTTCGATGAGTCCTATCATTCTTAACTTGGACGGAAATGAAATTTGTTACAACGTTGCACTTTGTCTTTCATATTTGTTATGAGTAATTTAAAAGACATTATGAAACACATACGGAACGATAATTTTTTTAAATATAATAACAGAAAAATGAAAAGGGAACTCGGGTACATTTATCGAGAGCCACAAATAATCATTCAAAGAGCCGCATGCGGCTCGCGAGCCACAGGTTGGCCACCCCTGATATATGGTGTATGGAAGGGGAAGGTGACAAAGTTGTCCACAATTACTAAAATGATATATGGTTTTTCTTTCTGTTGAAACTTTTGACAAATTAAGTAATTACACTGTTTACAAAATTTCACTCATATATAGTAACTAACATGGGATAGCATGCACTCAAAAACTGCTGTGAAAAATTATGATACTAACAGGTTTTTAAGTAATTGACAGCTTATGAGTTGTGGTAACTGGTTGGTAAGAAAATAACTGGTTATTAGATGCTGGTAACAAGTGTATACACTGTTCCACATAATAAGTACCTATTAATTAACTCGTGATTGTATTAGTAGATTACAGGAGATATTGGTTATACTAATGGGTTGTTGCTAAATTGTTGTCAATATATAATAATATTATCAATTATATAGTAATATTGACATTACTAATAAGTGTATGTACTGTTCCACATCCCCGAGATTATTCTCACATGGGATCAAAGTGAACATATCTATCTATCTATCTATCATGATTCTTAAGGCCACTTCTCCAATCGCCCATGATGGGCGATTGGAGAAATGTGATCTATGTAGTTTCGGCTGCTGTTGTCGGAACATTGAATAATAATTAATTTTTTGAATTAAAGTTATGATAAGCACAAATAAAGGCTTTAGAATCTTTCTTTAATCAGATAATGTCTGTAACGTATTTAAAAAAGAAGAAAAACAGTTACGATTTCTCTGTGCGGCCTGAAATATTGTTTTTCAGTGCTAAGATATATTGCATGGCGTCTACCGTAACTAATAGCAGTTGTGGTTAGGTTGAAATGCAGCCTGGACCAAAAATTAAGAGTAATAAACACACAGAAACAATAACGTGTATTTCTTGCTTAATAACATGCGTGCATCTACCCACATTTGAAGTGATTTTTTCTCATTTTCACGCATTCGAAGCTTACGTTGGAATGTATGTACTAAACTTGACACCGAGAGGACAATTTTTCAAACGCGATAGAACAAATTCAAAAAACTATTTGCAATAATTATTACTCTGTTACAAAAAAATATATACTAATTAACTTAATGAATTATGGTCGAATTTCGACCACTGGGCGATCTCTAGTTATAATCATTATCGGAGTGAACATCAAAAACAATAAAAGTCATGTGATATGGATGGAGGAAGAGCAGATGGTGGATGTTGACTATTCACCACAACTGAACAAGGTGCAGATCCTCCTATTATTGTGCTAGGTATTAGGCAACTCATGCCTGCAATTCGTTTTCACTTCTCCGTCCATACACAGTGATTTCCCCCCCCCCCCCCCCAGACAAACCATGAATAAACAACTAGCCCAACTTTTAGCAGAACCATCATCAGAATTTGATAACTTCGATCGCATGTCATCAAACGACTTTGAATATCTAATGGAAGAAATATCTCCATTGGTTGCGAAAAAAGTCGTATTTTGGTTCTCTGCCGTGCGACAGAATGATGGGCGATTGTGTGGACACGCGCACTATCATCGGCACGCATTCCTTTGATCTACATCTACATATATACTCTGCAATTCACAAAATTGTGGGTGGCAGAGGGTGCTCAGCACCAAAGCTAATCTCTTTGCTGTGCATTCCAATCCCTAATGGTACGAGGGAAAAAAGAATTCATATAAGAATCAGTCCGGCACCTTATTTCTCTAATTTTATCTTTCCTGTCCTTCCGACTCAAATAGGTTGGTGGACGAAGTATTTCACTACACTCAAAAGTGAAAGTGGGAGTACGCATGTTTACCAATAAGTTTAAACGAAACGTGCGTCGTCTATCTACCAGAGACTCCCAGCCTAGTCTACTAATCAGTTCTGTGACGCTTTCATAAGGACTGTAGCAAGCGGTCACCAATCGAGCGGCTCTTCTCTGTACTTTCGATCAATCCCTTACGAAACGGGTCCCAAATGGCACAACAATAATCCAAATGTGGACGCACAAGAGATTTGTACGCTATCCCCTTTGTTTGTTCATTACAATTTTTCAATATTCGACCTATGAATCGTAGCCTAGAATTTGCTCTACCTACTAACGAATTAATGTGTATGTCCCATTTCATGTTCCTTTGTACTGTTACTCCCAAATATTTCATAGAATTGACCATATCAATAACTGAATTGTTTAACCCGTATTTATGAACAATTGGATTTTTTTGTTAGTTATGCTCATTGTCTTGCACTTTTTACAATTTAGAGTAAGTTGCCATTCAGCGTACAAAGCCAAAATAACATCCAGTTCGCGCTGAATTTCTAAGCAATCGACCAAATTCCTTACTTCCCTATAAATAACCGCATCATCAGCAAACAATCTAAAAAGACTTTTCACTTTGTCTCCGAGATCGTTTATAAAAGTTAAGAAAAGAAGTGGTCCTATTACACTTCCTTGAGGTACACCCGATGTAACATCTAGATTAGAAGAACTTTCTCCTTCAACGACAACATACTGCCACCGACCAGTTAGAAAATCCTTTATCCATTCACAAAGCTGATCCGATATACCGTACGCTCGAAGCTTCGCTAAAAGGCGGTTGTGTGGCACAGAGTCAAAGGCTTTCTGGAAATCTAAAAAAAATTGCATCTACTTGTGAACCTGCATCGATAACTTTCATTACGTCGTGTGTAAATAGGGCCAGCTGTGTTTCACATGATCTTTTCAGCCGAAATCCGTGTTGATTTGTTGTAAGGATCTACCGAAAACCAACGGATTACTCACTATTATAGGCGATGATGGCCACTCACAGACGATCCTGCACTCTACACAATCGCGCGTGCGTATAGTCGCCCATCATGGCCGATTGTGTAGAGGAGCCTTTAAATAGTATGTTTGTAACGATGGTCTTACATTTACCTCAAAAATGCTAACAATCTTCTTCCTTGTCTATTTCTTTCTCCTGTACAAAACATTCTACTGGATTCCCTCTATGTTGCTCCTCCCAATATCGCATTCAATTCACCTATGAATATTAAATTTTCCTACCCCTTTACATTCTGAAATAATCCTTCAATTTTCTTCTCTATTTCGTCATCAGCCTTTTCTGTAGTTGGCATATACAGGATGACTCTCCAAGATATGAAAATATTTTAATATGTTATTCTACAAGTAAAACTAAAGAAAAACGTCCACATAAACATAGGTCCGCTAATGTTTAGTTACGGCAAATAAAAGATTTTGCGTGTAATTTAGCAACCTCGCTAATATGAAGCCATCGCAAAACTGTACGAGGTTACAGTAAAGCACGATTTCCATTTAATTTGTTGTTATTGATCTGGTGAATGTAATAAAACAAGTGCCAGACGTGTAACTGCAGTAGTTTTCCAGAAATTCCAGAGAAGCAAAGAAATAATTGTAATTTATTAACTACTTGACACATTGTTTTTTTTTTTTTTTTTTTTTAAATTCCAGACAATTGCACAAATTTTTCAACAGAAGTTGTAGAGAACTGAATCGTATTAATAAAAGCAGATTTTCTGACACATCCATACTGTTTTAGTTGACTTTATTTTCATCATTTTCCAAAATTCAATTCTCTACAAGTACTGTTGAAAATTTTGTGCAATTGTCTGGAATATATTATTATTATTATTTTTTAAAGGGCCAAGTAGTTAATAAATTACAAATTTTCCCAAATTATTTCTTTGCTTTTCTAGAATTTCTGTAAAACTACTGCAGATACACGTCTGGTACTTGTTTTACTACATTCACCAGATCAATGACAACAAAATAAAAGGAAATCGTGCTTTGCTGTAACCCCGTACAGTATGCGATGGCTTCATATTAGCGAGGTTGCTAAATTTCAGGCAAAATCTTTTATTAGCCGTAACTCCGTAACTAAACATTCGCGGACCTATGTTTATACAAACGTTTTTCGTTAGTTTTACTTGTAGAATAACATATTAAAATATTTGCATGTCTTCATCAATCACCCTGTATATATACATAAGTGAGATAACGATCTGATTGAGCTTAACTTTTTGTTTCAGATGGAGGCATTGTACAATGCTTGTCAGGAAGTTAATTACCTCTTCCACAAGAAGACCGTATGCTGTGCTCTGCGCTATGAAGCGTCGTCCTATTTAATTAAAAAGCAATCAGAAAATTATTGTTGGAAGATAAATTTATAATGTACTAAACTCTACCAGAAATTCTTTAAAGTTTACGTGTTAAAAACATCATTGGAAAGACCTGTAGTATGTAATCATCGTAAAAAATTTTCATTAAAAACTACCGCCCATTAGATATTTATATATAGTTGGTTGGAATCATTTCAACTGCGAGAAAAGAATCCTGTTTCGAGCGCGATTCCTGCTATTGCAACAAGACAAATTTTCATAGAGTTTCGTACGTAGTGCAGCCCTCGGGGTCCAGGACTAAAATTAGGAATATTTTATCTTAATACGGCGTCCAGATACTGAGAAATAAAGAAAAAAAGTGTCTGTTCGTTTCGTTGATTTTGATGGGTTTTCGAACACTGTGCAGTCCTTGGTCCCAAGAGTAAAATAGTATACGTTTTATTTCGATATGACGGTAAAAAATCTAAGAAATTTATATCTTTTTAAAGATAAGTCATTTCTTGCTGTCGAAATACTTACCAACGCTATCGTGTTATTCAAAATTGAAATTAATATTCATCGTTAATCATTTAACTTATCTCACTGTATCTGCGACATTCTTGACTATGTGAAGACTAGTCTAGAAAAAAAAAAAAAAAAAAAAAAACATGAAATTTTTTTTTCTGGTAGGCCTACTACTAAATCTCAAATTTGTAAGGCATTTATCGTTTAATATGACTGTTTTAGAGTTTATTCTAAGTACTTATCTTAATTTTTAAATCTACTATATTTTTCTGGTTCAGTAGAAAAGGAAGAAAAATTACGATAATATTGGCAACATTGACTGAATTTTTCTTTTATGAACGGGGACTTCCCGAAGAGGCTAGGTTGCGCGAGAAGGAATCCCCGTTCCCCGTTGTTTGGATTGATACTAGTGCTGCCAGCCCTACGAATTTATTTGTAGACCTACGGATCTTTTTAAAAAATTAGGAATTTAAAATTTATCTACGGCTTTTTGCCTCTTTTTATTACTTATTCTGCTTTCCATATATTCGTATACTTGTTAAACTCGCAGCGTATAGTGATACTGAGTCATTAAATTGTCAGTTATTATGAATCATTTCCTTGCAACCGTTGGCGTAAACCAACGATTGAAAAGACATAGAGCTCCTTTTTTGTATGATAATAGATTTAAAATCAAACTTAAAAGACAGTAATATGGAACTATCGGCGCAGTCTTTATGCACAGTGTGTACTTTGCTCATAATTTAAAATTGCAATCTCAAAATCTTTTGCGTACAATACAAGAACAACCAGTAAAAGAACATGTAACTACTTCTGAAGTTATCGATATAGAGGAGACAACAGAAGAAGAAACAGAAAATTCCGACACCGACCGAACTAGTGTTGGTAGTACTGATACTAGTGAATGTGGTACTGACAGAGGATGAATAAAATTATGTTACCTATTTATGAATCATTATGTAGACATTATATGATTTAGTAAGATTTAAAACACACTTGTAAAATGTAAGTTTCTTAAATAAAACTGTAATTTATAAAATATATTGTTTGAAAAAAAATCGATTTAGAAGAAAAACAAGGGTGCTAGGTTTTTTTCATATTTTTTTCACATAGCTG
This sequence comes from Vandiemenella viatica, assembly GCA_031002005.1. NCBI lineage: Eukaryota > Metazoa > Arthropoda > Insecta > Orthoptera > Morabidae > Vandiemenella > Vandiemenella viatica. The sequence goes on from JARYHS010002875.1 coordinate 29,622, forward strand.
AAAAAATATTTTTTTTTCAAATTGCAACACGAGTGTAGACTATAAATTAGGAGGTCAAATTGTTTGTGAGAATAATTTCCATAGAAGGTCAAACTATTTATTACGGGCGACGGCTAGTAATTAATAAAATCGTGACAAACGCAATAGACTACATGAAGGAATTATTTGCCCGTGACCTTCCATTTTTGATAGTACATACGCACTATCACCTTAAGTCTGGTAGCACAGAGCCTAAGACTTCTGACCGGATAGCGAAAGGTCCCCGGTTCGAATCCCTACTTGTCTCCGTCCCGCAGTACAGGTGTCAAGAAGCTGTTCCCCTGGGAAATGGAGGATTCGCACCCTCCCGTGATGAAGGTAGTATCGGGATTCATTAAACCACGCAACATACAGTGGGGCGAAATCTCAAAAAGCTGGTCAAAATATGAAAACGTTATCCAAGTTTAATGGAACTTTGTACAAAATCGGTTTTGAGCACGCTGATTACAATTCCAATGTCAAAAATTGCAAAAAAAAAAAAAACAAAAAAAAACTAGAGGTTCCAATGTGGCGGATTAAAATTTAAAAATTGTCTAAAAATGTTTCAATTGACATACAAATTTGTATACAGGGTTTAATGAGCTCGCTGATACCGATTCCAATGTTAACAATGCAAAAAAGAACAAATGGCGGATTCAATATGGCAGATTAAAAATAAAAAGGGTTAGAATTTAAATAGGTTTCAAAAATTGAAAAATTTATCGATTATAAATTTTTGTGGATAAAAATGAGGTGTACTTTACATTCCTGTTTCCTTTCATATGAAGCCAACTTTATCGTCGCTCTCGTTGGTTGGACCGCAGATTCTGGAGCAATGAAATATAACTTGTATTAGCCTTTTATATCCCATAAAATCTATTTAAAAGTAACCCCATACATACAGGTATTATTAAAGATTATTTAAAAAGAGGAAGTTAATTTCGTCTGGTATTCTTCAGTATATCGTATTAATTAAGTTAATTTCGCCAGTAACAGACTAAGTAATAACCAAAAATTTGGCACACGTATAGGTGTATCCAACTCTAGTGGACTTAGCTATGCGAGTTTTGGAAGAACAATGTTTTAAACTGCTAGAATTTGAAATGATGTGTTATTTCAGATATGTAGACGATAGTTTTATAATAATACCAAAAAACAAAATTAAATATACTTTAAATAATTGTAATAACTATGACAATAACTTACAATTTACACATGAAATTGAAAAAGACCAAAAAAAAAATACCAGTAAACTGCAGATAAATTAAGCCGCACTAATTGTGGAATAGCAGTTTATAGCAGATTTTTTTTGAGATTTCAATAGATAAATAGTTAAAATAAGGTTCGTTGTGGGACTCTGTGGAACTTATAGCTGTTTTCATTTTTGAAAAAGAAAAATACAAATTAACTGTTCAAATTTGTTTAAAAATTATTTATTAAATAATAACTTTAAAATGTTTTTTATGTATTTGTAATACATGTAAACATTGTACTCACCATCACGATCTCTGTCCATTTTGAATGATGAAAATTGCTGAAAACTGAAAACTTTTACACCAGTTTAAAGTAACCGTTGATTTACTTCCTTTGTATCTCGCAATAGTTGCTCGCTCAACGGTCACCTCTCAAATGATGTACAGCATCTGCGTCAAGCCTCGGACCTATTCTAACCATGAAGTTAGACACTTTGGGAGTCAGTCTACCCAGCTGTATACTTAAAATTCCCTAAATAAAAACTTTATTTTTCGACTTTTGGCCAGCTTTTCGAGATTTCGCCCCACTGTGCAACGCTCTGCCATTGCGCCAACGTCCAGTGACGATGGTCACGTGCCCATTTCAGTCGTAGTTGCCGATGTCGTGGTGTTGACATTGGCACACGCACGGGTCGTCGGCTGCGGAGGCCCATCGTTAGGAGTGTTGGGTGCACTGTGTGTTCAGACACACTTGTACTCTGCCCAGCATTAAAGTTCGCCTGTCCTGTTTTACCAGTCTGCCCAGCCTACGACGTCCGACATCTGTAATGAGGGGTGGCCACCCAACCCCTCGACGTTTGGACGTGGTTTCACCTTGGTTTCACCACTTGTTGAAGACACTCACTACAGCACTCCTCGAACACCCGACAAGTCGTGCAGTTTCCGAAATGCTCGTGCCGAGCCTCTGGGCCATCACCCTCGGTCAAACTCGGATAGATCGCGCGCCTTCCCCATTCTAAACACGGATAGCACACTGACTGATACTACATGCACCGTGCGTGTGTCTGACTAGCAGTCATTCCTCGTCAGGTGACGCTGCTATCGCCTCGACGGGTTTATATCGATAGTAGGTAGGTGGTCGTAATGTATATGGATAGCACGCTCACTGATACTACATGCACCGTGCGTGTGTCTGACTAGCAGTCATTCCTCGTCAGGTGACGCTGCTATCGCCTGGACGGGTTTATATAGATAGTAGGTAGGTGGTCATAATGTATATGGATAGCACGCTCACTGATACTACATGCACCGTGCGTGTGTCTGACTAGCAGTCATTCCTCGTCAGGTGACGCTGCTATCGCCTGGACGGGTTTATATAGATAGTAGGTAGGTGGTCATAATGTATATGGATAGCACGCTCACTGATACTACATGCACCGTGCGTGTGTCTGACTAGCAGTCATTCCTCGTCAGGTGACGCTGCTATCGCCTGGACGGGTTTATATAGATAGTAGGTAGGTGGTCATAATGTATATGGATAGCACGCTCACTGATACTACATGCACCGTGCGTGTGTCTGACTAGCAGTCATTCCTCGTCAGGTGACGCTGCTATCGCCTGGACGGGTTTATATAGATAGTAGGTAGGTGGTCATAATGTATATGGATAGCACGCTCACTGATACTACATGCACCGTGCGTGTGTCTGACTAGCAGTCATTCCTCGTCAGGTGACGCTGCTATCGCCTGGACGGGTTTATATAGATAGTAGGTAGGTGGTCATAATGTATATGGATAGCACGCTCACTGATACTACATGCACCGTGCGTGTGTCTGACTAGCAGTCATTCCTCGTCAGGTGACGCTACTATCGCCTGAGCGGGTTTATATCGATAGTAGGTAGGTGGTCGTAATGTATATGGATAGCACGCTCACTGATACTACATGCACCGTGCGTGTGTCTGACTAGCAGTCATTCCTCGTCAGGTGACGCTACTATCGCCTGAGCGGGTTTATATCGATAGTAGGTAGGTGGTCGTAATGTATATGGATAGCACGCTCACTGATACTACATGCACCGTGCGTGTGTCTGACTAGCAGTCATTCCTCGTCAGGTGACGCTACTATCGCCTGAGCGGGTTTATATCGATAGTAGGTAGGTGGTCGTAATGTATATGGATAGCACGCTCACTGATACTACATGCACCGTGCGTGTGTCTGACTAGCAGTCATTCCTCGTCAGGTGACGCTACTATCGCCTGAGCGGGTTTATATCGATAGTAGGTAGGTGGTCGTAATGTATATGGATAGCACGCTCACTGATACTACATGCACCGTGCGTGTGTCTGACTAGCAGTCATTCCTCGTCAGGTGACGCTGCTATCGCCTGGACGGGTTTATATAGATAGTAGGTAGGTGGTCGTAATGTATATGGATAGCACGCTCACTGATACTACATGCACCGTGCGTGTGTCTGACTAGCAGTCATTCCTCGTCAGGTGACGCTACTATCGCCTGAGCGGGTTTATATCGATAGTAGGTAGGTGGTCGTAATGTATATGGATAGCACGCTCACTGATACTACATGCACCGTGCGTGTGTCTGACTAGCAGTCATTCCTCGTCAGGTGACGCTGCTATCGCCTGGACGGGTTTATATAGATAGTAGGTAGGTGGTCATAATGTATATGGATAGCACGCTCACTGATACTACATGCACCGTGCGTGTGTCTGACTAGCAGTCATTCCTCGTCAGGTGACGCTGCTATCGCCTGGACGGGTTTATATAGATAGTAGGTAGGTGGTCATAATGTATATGGATAGCACGCTCACTGATACTACATGCACCGTGCGTGTGTCTGACTAGCAGTCATTCCTCGTCAGGTGACGCTACTATCGCCTGAGCGGGTTTATATCGATAGTAGGTAGGTGGTCGTAATGTATATGGATAGCACGCTCACTGATACTACATGCACCGTGCGTGTGTCTGACTAGCAGTCATTCCTCGTCAGGTGACACTGCTATCGCCTGGAGCGGGTTTATATAGATAGTAGGTAGGTGGTCGTAATGTATATGGATAGCACGCTCACTGATACTACATGCACCGTGCGTGTGTCTGACTAGCAGTCATTCCTCGTCAGGTGACGCTACTATCGCCTGAGCGGGTTTATATCGATAGTAGGTAGGTGGTCGTAATGTATATGGATAGGCACGCTCACTGCTCTAATGCCCGTGCGTGTGTCGGACTACATTCATTCCTCGTCAGGTGACGCTGCCTATCGCCTTAGCGGTTTTAATAATCGATAGTAATGTAGGTGGTCCGTAATATATGGATAGCACGCTCACTGATACTACATGCACCGTGCGTGTTGTACCCTGACTTAGCAGTCCTTCCTTCGCATTGAAGCTACTATCGCCTGGAGCGGTTTTATATCGATAGTAGGTAGGTGGTCGTAACTGTATATGGATAGCACGCTCACTGATACTACATGCACCGTGCGTGTGTCTGACTAGCAGTCATTCCTCGTCAGGTGACGCTGCTATCGCCTGGGACGGGTTTATATAGATAGTAGGTAGGTGGTCGTAATGTATATGGATAGCACGCTCACTGATACTACATGCACCGTGCGTGTGTCTGACTAGCAGTCATTCCTCGTCAGGTGACGCTTACTATCGCCTGAGCGGGTTTATATCGATAGTAGGTAGGTGTCGTAATGTATATGGATAGCACGCTCACTGATTACTACATGCACCGTGCGTGTGTCTGACTAGCAGTCATTCCTCGTCAGGTGGACGCTACTATCGCCTGAGCGGGTTTATATAGATAGTAGGTAGGTGGTCGTAATGTATATGGATAGCACGCTCACTGATCACTACATGCACCTTGCGTGTGTCTGACTAGCAGTCATTCCTCGTCAGGTGACGCTACTAATCGACACCTGAGCGGGGTTTATATTCGATAGTAGGTAGGTGGTCGTAATGTATATGGATAGCACGCTCACTGATACTACATGCACCGTGCGTGGTGTCCTGACTAGCAGTCATTCCTCGTCAGGTGGACGCTGCGATCGCCTGGACGGGTTTATATAGATAGGTATGTAGGTGGGTCGTAATGTATATGGATAGCACGCTCACTGATACTACATGCACCGTTGCGTGTGTCTGACTAGCAGTCCATTCCCTCGTCAGGTGACGCTAATATCCGCACTGAGCGGGTTTATATTCGATAGTAGGTAGTGGGTCGTAATGTATATGGATAGCACGCTCACTGATACTACATGGCACCTGTGCGTGTGTCTGACCTAGCAGTCATTTCCTCGTCCGGTGACGCTACCTTTATCGCCTGAGCGGGTTTAATATCGATAGTAGGTAGTGTGGTCGTAATGTATATGGTATAGCACGCCTCACTGATACTACATGCACCTGTCGCTGTGGTCTGACTAGACAGTCATATTCCTCGTCAGGTGACGCTACTATCGCCTGAGCGGGTTTTATATCGATAGTAGGTAGGTGGTCGTAATGTATATGGATAGCACGCTCACTGATACTACATGCACCGTGCGTGTGTCTGACTAGCAGTCATTCCTCGTCAGGTGACGCTGCTATCGCCTGGACGGGTTTATATAGATAGTAGGTAGGTGGTCGTAATGTATATGGATAGCACGCTCACTGATACTACATGCACCGTGCGTGTGTCTGACTAGCAGTCATTCCTCGTCAGGTGACGCTACTATCGCCTGAGCGGGTTTATATCGATAGTAGGTAGGTGGTCGTAATGTATATGGATAGCACGCTCACTGATACTACATGCACCGTGCGTGTGTCTGACTAGCAGTCATTCCTCGTCAGGTGACGCTACTATCGCCTGAGCGGGTTTATATCGATAGTAGGTAGGTGGTCGTAATGTATATGGATAGCACGCTCACTGATACTACATGCACCGTGCGTGTGTCTGACTAGCAGTCATTCCTCGTCAGGTGACGCTGTTATCGCCTGGACGGGTTTATATCGATAGTAGGTAGGTGGTCGTAATGTATATGGATAGCACGCTCACTGATACTACATGCACCGTGCGTGTGTCTGACTAGCAGTCATTCCTCGTCAGGTGACGCTGCTATCGCCTGGACGGGTTTATATCGATAGTAGGTTGGTGGTCGTAATGTTCCCGCTCATCAGTGTATATATCAGGGGTGACCAACCCAAATGATCTTGCGGGCCACTTCGGAAATGAATCTTAACTCCGCGGGCCTCATATAAAATTATATATCTCCATATTACATTAAGATTAAGTCGCTTAAGAGTGAAACATATTACATGTTACAAGATGCGAGTGTATCATGAGTTTAGCATAATATAATTTAATTATTTTGCGAACTCATAAATAAAACAGGCAATATCTGTCATACATTCGCAAGAATATTATTTTATAATCAAATTTAAATTTTTCTCATAATTACGACAGTTAATTTTTTAATATATGGGATAAACAAATATTTTCTTTTTTTTGCAATACATTGGTTTTTACCACTTTGTCTATTATAAAATAAATATATTTTGTAAAAGTGTGATGAATCTCGTGGGCCAGAAAAATGTTCAAGACGGACCGCGAGTTGGGCACTCCTTAGATTTCGTTCTGTTTTTTTTTTGTTTTTGTTTTTTTCGTTTTTTTGTTTTTTTTTTTTTTTCTTTTTTTTTAAAAAATGATTATCGTCTCTTACCAGCGAGGTCTTTAGAGACGGGAAAGGATGGGGGCAAGGAATGGGAGGGAATTCGGCCATGGCCTTTTGAACGAAGCATCCCAGCATTCGCCTGGAGTGATTTGGGAAACCATGGAAAACCCAAATCTGGATGCCCGGACGGGGATTCGAACCGCCGTCCTCCCGAATGCGAGGCCAGAGCGCTAACCGTTACACCACCACGCTCGGTGTTTTTTTTTTTTTTGTTTTTTTTTTTTTTGATCACGTAAATATTGATTTTTCTTTTTCTAAGAAAGCGTAAGTTGCTTGAAATGCATCACCGTCGTTCGGTTCCAACACTCTGGGTAAAGTTTGGAACGTTTACGTTCAACTAGCTGTGCGATGTTGTGTGGGGAGTATTAATTATTTCCGTGTGTGGGTGCAGGTGTATTGGGTCCCCGCTCGTGACAGACGATTTCCCTTTGGCCCTCTACAGTCACGGTACCTGAGCACCCAACAGCTGCAGAGACATGATTCACTCCATTCCACGCGAAACAGCTGTTAAAATGCATGCTGCTCCGTAAATCTAACGAGGTACTCGCCATGTTCAATTCTATACACAGAAATTTTCAGATCTCAACCAAAATTAGTCTATATTAATAAAAGGGTATGACCGGCATTACACTGTAAAAGATCTTTGTCCAAGATCTTTTATAAAATTATGGGCCTATTTATTTTATCAAAGATATTTTATTATATTTTTTCAGTCCCTTTATACTATGTAAAATTTTTCGTCGTAGTTCTCTGAAATGAATGAAGTAAACTTCTAAGCTTTTGCAGATGAAGTTATTGCAGCTCTCACAATATGTATTTTATTGAAGACTAACTGACCCGGCATTGCTTCATTATTGCTGGACTTGAGTAGGCACATAGATTAAATGAAAAAATATTTACATAGGGGGGTGGGTTTTTTTATTTATTTTTGACAGGAACCTTCTCCGTCATCCCGTCGACAACTCACCAAAGCTTCACCGTAATCGGACGAACGGTTTGCGGGTTTGTTTAAATTATGGGGTGTTATGGGGAAGAGGGGGTAATTAAGGTGGTGGAAAGAGAGGAGAGGGATTGGGTTTTTGTGAAATTAATGTGTACAGTATTTCTACCTCTTTTTTAAAGTATAAGTGTACAAATTCTTATCTAAATCGAATAAAATATGTGGTTTGCCTAAATTATGGGGTGAAAAAATTATGGGGGTGGAAAGGGGGCGAGGGGATTAATATTCGGAAACCGTATGTAGGCAGTATTTTTATGTTTGTTTTAAAGTATAAGTGTACAAATTCCTATCTAAATCGGATAAAAAATATGGTATTGCCTAAATTATGGGGTGTTATGGGGAATAGGGGGTGACTTTTTGGATTTTTTTTTTCACAGTAACCTTCGAAGATGCTCACTCGAAAACTCTCCAAAGTTTCATTTCAATGGTATAGGAATGCATAGAAGACGAACAAACCCACAAACATTGATTTTTATATATAAGATAAAATTTTTCTTCAAATTTCTTTGAAATGAATGAAGTGAATTTGTAAGCTTTTGCAGGACCCAGTTAGTGCAACTGTCACAATATGTATTTTATTGAAGATAAAGAAGAGAAGTAAACATATTTAGGTTATACCGTGGATAGACTTGATATGATAGGAGTTCATCAAAGTTTAGTGAAAGAACTGCAAATTGAGGACATGCCAAATTATAAAAATTATGGCCGATGCTGAAGTATAGGTCCAATAAATTCTTACCACAATATTTCCATAAATTTCTACATCAGAAACAGACAAAGTAAGAAATGAACGAGTTTTGGAAATGATGGGTGAGGAAAGAAGTTTGTGGAAGAAGCTTACAGAAAGAAGAGACAGGCTGGTAGGTCATATTTTGAGACATGCTGGATTGGTTAATTTGTTAGTGGAGGGAACAGTCGAAGGTAAGAACTGTAGAGGAAGACAGAGATTAGAATATATGAAGCAGATAATTGAGGACGTTGGTAGGATTGCATCAAACCAGTCGAAAGACTGATGACAAAAAAAAAAAAATTAAATAAATTAGAATTATCTCCCATATATACTATTGTGTGTTTATTTTTACGGTGTATGTGCCATGGGATGTATTCGATTGCTGGTGGCGGATCTACGCCATTCTGCAATATAGCACACGCATTGGTCTGCGCATTCCGTCTGCTACTATTCCAGAAACCTGTCAAAAACTAGTTTCTTAACACATAACTTTATTTTTTTACGTCTTCGACACTACAGCCTTCTATCATAGCACTAATTAACTTTTCGTAAGTGTTCACCTTTTTATTCCTAATCTTATATTCTACATGTTTCTGACTTTAAAACATTTCCTTCCGTTCATACTCAGAAATAAAGTTTCGTGGATTCGCAGTCATAACCAACTTTGGTAACGTTCCTTGCGCCATTTTCTTTGTTTACGTTTGCAAGGTGGTGAAATCTTAAATATATATATATATATATAATATTTCACCAGAATATGTATATATATATATATATATATTCTGCACCAAACTTGCATTAACGACCGAAGGACGCCCACTCCGTTGTTCATCATGCACATTTGTGCGGCCATCTTTAAATGCTCTCACCCACTTTCTCACCATTCCATCAGTCATAATGTTTTGTCCGTAAACTGCACAGATCTCACGATGAATATCGATCGGTTTTAGGCTTTTAGCAAAAAGAAATCTTATAACAGCCCGTACTTCACAGTCGGCGGGACTCACGATTATCGGAGGCATCTTAAACACTCAATAAACAACGTAAACAAGGAAGAATTAGACTGTAATGGCGTCAGTGCGTAGACAAGAGATGCAGGTATCCAGTGCGCATGCGCGGAACGCCGACCGTAGCGCTGCAGCCACGGTGTGACAAAACGCTACTTACTTAAAAAATACGCCTCGTATATATAAAAATAGACGTGTGTTTTCCTACATTCCACTACCTAGCACAGATCACTGGTGTTTGTGTGTGGAAGTAGCATGGAGTTTTCTGTCGTGCACAACGTTGGCCGAATGTCGATAGCTGTGGGGATGTGGGAGATATGATGGTTAAAAGTGATCGATGCAGGGCATTTTCATATTTCGACGAAAGACACGTGTCTCCGTATATGTCAATATACAGCCACAACTACATAGCATAGACCATTGGTGTTTGTGTGTGGTAGTGGTATCGTGTCTCCTATCGTGAACTATGGTGGTTAGATGTCGGTAACTATGGGGGTGTGGGAGATATGGGGGTTAAAATTGGTAGACCTGCGGCACTTTCATATTTCTGCCTAAAACGTATGTGTCATGGTGTATCACTTTTCAGCCAAAACTATCTAGTGCAGATCACTGGCGTTTGTGTGTGGTAGTAGCACAGAGTCACCCGTCGATCACAACGTTGGCCGAATTTCGATAACTGTGGTAGTGTGGGAGATATGGTGGTTGAATGTGGCCGATCAAGGATATTTTCGTATCTCGTCCAAAGACATGTGTCTCCGTATATTTGACTTTGCTGCCTGAACTACATAGCGCAGATGACTGGCGTTTGTGTGTGGTAATAGCATCGAGTCTCCCATCGTGCACTATGGTGGTTAGATGTCGGTAGCTGTCAATCCAAATTCTTTACAAACACGACACCAGCTAGTATTTTATAAAATATGCCTCATTACTCTGTAAAATATTTTATGAAGTATCCTTTATCAAAGTTCTTTGACAAAAGTATTTTACAATGTAATGCCGGCCTAAGCTTCGTCATCATTCAGCCATGTCCGAAAGGCTTGTGTAATATCTCCAGCCTTCGTTGATAAGAGAAATGATGAATAATTTACCGAAAACTTTGAAAGAATTTAAAGAAAAAATTTGTAGAGGGCAAATGTAGGTGGGTGCAGGATAGGGGGAAGATGGGTGTGTAGGGAAATTGCCACCGGAGCCTGTGCTCCATTGCAATTAAATTAAATTGTAATAATTCCGTGTGTTCGTAATGACTAAAGATGAAATGCGTAACTGTTTGGTTGGATACCTCTAAGCCGGATATTCGTTGTTATTTGAGGTTAGGAAAATTAAAAATGCCGTCAGTAAAGAAAGGATCGCCTATTTGGAAATATAGTGATACAGATAATAACAATAAGTTTTCGATTTTGAATTACTTTTCGTGTGGCACGTTTTGGCGCGAAGTTTGAATCATTTCCTTTTTCTACAGCAAACCATTTGAAAATGAAACGTCAAGTAAACATTCATGGAATGAGGAAAGCTACAGCCGCTGTTGTGGCTATACTGCTTTTAGTCATCCCAGGGACAAGTTCGTCTTAGACATTGAAAGAAAAGTAATTGACTATCCATGGTTCTCACCCTGTAGAATATGTAGCAAGGGAGCTTAAAATTATCAGAAATCGTTGGGCTATTAATCAAAATACATTTACTCATTCATGACAGTGGTGTCAACTAGCGATTGTAATCCAGCAAAGCGGGATCCCGCAATCCCGCGGGATCCCGCATCATTAGACAGTCTGGCGGATCCCGCACAAAATTAAGCGGATCCGCAATCCGCAAAATCCGGCGGAAACGCGTGTCAGTGCGTGACTCGCTGCCCCACTCGGTCTCTGTCGGATGTATTGCACTGTTTGCTGTACCAGAGCAGTTGGCATTTGACTCGTGTGAACAAGCGTTTGTATCTGTCACCTTCGTCATTTGTAAGTAAATAGATACACTTTTATGTATTCATTTTCGAGTACACATATCTGTAATTTGAGTTATGGTACGTATTTAGTACGATTTTCTAACTATATAATTATTTTTTAAGTGTCGCACACGTTATCTGAACCACACGGTTACTGCTTTTTATTCGCTGTTTCATTATTCCCATTTCTGTATTTGCAGGTAAAGTAATTGTGACAACTACCTCTTTTTGCGGCAGAAAATTTGATTATTCCTTGATACTGTAGCGGTATGTGCCGGGAGGGAGGTAAGGGTGAAAACCTTTTACTTCTTTTTATAATTCAAAGAAACTCTAGGCTGCTAATTTATTGGGTACTCATAATGGCGTACAGGCGAGGCTTATTTTATCGTTAACATTGACACATTGAAATATGATAAAATAATTATGCAAAGCCTCTTCTTACAATTGCCAACATTTAACAAATAAACAAAGCATTAAAACACAACCACATTTAAAATTGATCTTGAAGCAAATTCCCAATGTTAACTGGCAAGCAAGAAAGCTTCACACTTGATTTGTTTAAATGAAAGTTCCCTTCACAATGATCGGGAACCATAAATCAAATACAGTATTGACATTAACTGTATCCGATCTCAAATGCCGGGCGCCAGGATAATTTAAATTATCCACCAAGTGTGGCTTTAAGAAAGTCTGCCCCAGCTAGCTCAATATTTGGGGGTGCGAGAACTCCTAATCACTCAGTGGTCGTTACAGGGCTGTACTCAATGACCGAATAAAAGTACCACACTGCACTGTAGAATTATTACCGTGACGGCGATGTATTTCCCGCGACGGCGGAATTACTATAGCCCCTTGGCTATAGCGGACAATGCACCACGTCCGTCAGCAAGCGTACTGGATGCGTGCACAGTGACCTCACTGTACAAGACACGCTTATTGACCCTCAGGTTCGATGCCAAGACGGAGCGATCTCCAGCTTCGGAAGATCCGCTCCTTCCAGTCTGAAGGCTCGGAGTCAAGTCCTCTCCAGCGTCCGCCGGAAAAAGCCTCCTCTCGTCGCTCGTGGTTTACATAGAGCAAAACACACATTACAAAATGCAAAGGAATAGTCTCTCTCGATTGGTTCTGCCATTTTTAAGCTCCTCCTTCCGGCTGTCACGATAGGCGAACCTTGTCTTTCTCGATTCGTGCGAACTCGGGATAGCCTCGGACTTATTCGTCACCTGTGACCTCCAAACTGCCCGTCCGTAGACCTGGGGCTTGGATAGCGTACGTTTCCCCGGAGCCAAGGGATTATACGCTTGACCAAATGCGTGAGAAAGGGTAGCTGGTGTCCATTGTCCCTGGCAGCCGCCGGCCTGTCGCGACAATCTGGCGCGTCTAGCAGGGAGGTCCCACAAACACACTGACAATCCTCTCCGATAAACTTCCTTTCTTATTCTTTTTATATATAAAAATATACAAAATATTATATATAAAAATGTACGGAATGACCCATATTTGGTCATTCTGTTACAATACGAAGGAGATGTTATCGTAATTTTAACGATCGCATAACTATTTATTTAGGAGCTATCGGAATGCAATTGTATATCCTTTCACTTATTGTTGTTTTACCCGCCGCCTGAATCCGTTTGAAAAACATGTTCTATAACGAAAGCCGCCTGCTTACATGTGCCGCTCTGGCTTTCGATTAAGAACTCTTGGGATGATTTTGTCAATCGCCACACTGTGTTATTTTTGACTGAATAGCATGCGTCCTTTCAACTCCTTGTTAGAATTTCGACTAAAGGCAAAAAAAGAAAAGTCATCATGAAGTGTTCACGGGTTTATCGCCGAATTGTGTTGTAGGAACACCATACTTCGACGGCTGCCTCCGCCGTCTTCCTCACGTGTGTAATTTCGTGTTTTTGCAACACAATCCGACGATTCATCTGTGAGTAGTGCAATCATTCGCCGAGAAAGTCTCCCTTCTTACTTAAAAAATAAATAAATAATTTCCACCTTAAAAAAGTCGCTACGCCACTTAAACTAAAATACTCGACAGTTTACGTCTTGGTGAGTAGTTTCTTTAAATGACAATGAATCAACTATAACATCGATCAAGGAATCGTGAGACATAAAAATGAATCCCACAAAAAACATTTCTTGTAAAAATAGGCCAAATGTATTGCTTGTGCAGTGAGAAAAAGATATGAAATCTTGTTCTGAGCCAAGTTTGCAGTTTACAGAGTATTTTCACTTCGACAAATAGAATGCTTCTCTTGGTGGTATGGAACGTTTATTTAGAACTAGCTGACCCGGCAATGCTTCACTATTGCTGGACTTGAGTAGGCACATAGATTAAATGAAAAAATAATTACATATAAATTTTAAACTGCTGTTTCATTCATTTTCAGATGGAAAGAGTGAGAGGGGACGCGCTTGGAAAACATATGGAGGCAGTATTTTTTGTTTGTTTCAAAGTATAAGTGTACAAATTCTTATCTAAATCGGATAAAAAATGTGGTTAGCCTAAATTATGGGGTAAAAACGTAATGGGGTTGGAAAGGGGGAGAGGGGGTGAATATTCGGAAACCATACGTATGCAGTATTTTTCTGTTTGTTTTAAAGTATAAGTGTACAAATTCTTATCTAAATCGGATAAAAAATGTGGTTTGCCTAAATTATGGGGTAAAAACGTAATGGGGTTGGAAAGGGGGTGAGGGGATTAATATTCGGAAACCATACGTAGGCAGTATTTTTCTGTTTGTTTTAAAGTATAAGTGTATAAATTCTTATCTAAATCGGATAAAAAATGTGATTTGCCTAAATTATGGGGTGAAAATGTAATGGGGTTGGAAAGGGGGAGGGGATGAATATTCGGAAGCCATACGTAGGCAGTATTTTTCTGTTTGTTTTAAAGTATCTTTATATATATAAAAATCTCGTGTCACGATGTTCGTCCGGGATGAACTCCGAAACTACATAACCGATTTAGATGAAATTTGACTTAATGTGTGTAATTTTATCCAACTTAAAAGATAGGATAGTTTTATATGGATTATAGACCTCAATATTTATTATTTGCGAAATAAATGTTCATTAAATGTTTGTCATAGGACAATGGTTTGTAATTATTTGTAAGCCACCAAGGCTAAGCGATCTGCTGGCTAAGTGGATAGGGCGTCTGAGTGGAGATGGAAAGGTCCCCGGTTCGAGTCCCTGTCTCGGCGGGGATTTTTATAGACACTTAACCGGCATTAACCCCCGGCGCAGCATGCTGTATGAGGTGAAATACGCCACGACGGTACTGTGGTTTGGATTCGACGTTAAAATATAGGTCCCCTGTACCAGGCAGGATGGGCGTACTAGGTAAAGGCGGCTACGACAGGGGCAGAATGCCCAGCCAGTAGAAACCATGTCACCAGGTCATTACGACCACACGTAACTATTATTATAGTTCCATAAGTTTCTAACAGATGGCGATGTGTTAACTTATCAATACAACACTAGGTTAGCTAGGTTGGGTAATCATCCAGTAGATCACGTTCTGTTTC
>JARYHS010002877.1:0-36841 GCA_031002005.1 Vandiemenella viatica
TGCCGAAGAGCTCCGGAACGCTGCGAAGGATGCCCGTCCCCTGGTGGATCGACGAATGTCGTTCCGCCATCCAGCGTCGCCGACGGGCGTTGCGTCGTTTTAGGTTGTGCCCAACATCTGACAACCTAGCGTTCCGTATTGCCAGAGCTAAGGCGCGTCGAGTTATTAAGGAGAGCAAGAAGAGGCCATGGCAGAACTTTGTGAGCAATATAAATCGTTCCACGCCTTCGTCGAAAGTATGGGAGTCCATTCGCCGTATATCTGGAAGGTACTCCCGCCCATTAGTATCTGGGTTACTGGATCACGGACGGATAATTACTGACGAACGAAGCATAGCGCAGCTGATGGCGGAGAACTTCGCCGCCATCACTTCGTCCGCTAACTTTGACTCTCGGTTTCAGCGACGAAGTCACTGCCGAGAGGCGCCCGCTGTGCTTCGATTCGTCGAATACAGAGGCTTACAACTGCCCATTTACATTTTGGGAGCTGGAGTCGGCTTTGAATAGCGCTAACGACACTGCTCCAGGGCCTGATTTGATCCAGTACCAGATGCTGAGGGGTACCTTCTGGATATTTTTAATGATATATGGACCGGAGGACACTTCCCCGACTCGTGGAAAGAAGCAACATTAATTCCCATTTTAAAACCTGGGAAAGACAAATTATTGCCAGGTAGTTATCGTAGTATTGCCTTGACTAGCTGCGTGGGGAAGACACTGGAGAGGATGCTTAACCGCCGCCTCGTCTGGTGTCTTGAATCCCGTAATCTGCTGAGCCGCTTTCAGTGTGGATTCAGGAAGTTCCGTTCCACCATGGACAACCTGATCCTCCTGGAGGCGGCAATACAGGATGCGTTCATCCACAACCAACAGCTAGTGGGTGTTTTTTTCGATATTGACAAGGCCTACGATACTACCTGGCGGCATGTTATTTTAAAACAATTACATGGATGGGGTTTTAGGGGTAACCCTCCCCTTTTTTTAAAATCATTTTTATCTGGTCGTTACTTCCGGTACCGAGTCGGTAGTGAAGTGTCTGATATTTTTATTCGGGAAAACGGTGTTCCTCAGGGGTCAGTTTTAAGCGTGACCCTTTTCGCTATAGCGATTTACAGTATATCACTCGTCATAAGGAGTCCCTTACGGTTCTCCTTATATGTGGACGATTTTTTAATATTTATTGCTTCATCCAGCCTGAGAAGCGCTGAGCGGCAGTTGCAACTCACGCTGAACAGGCTGGATGAATGGTCAGTGCACACCGGTTTCGTTTCTCTGCCGAGAAAACCCGGTGTGTACTTTTTAGTCGTAGTAGGACGCTTTTACCAGAGCCTCACCTTACCTTGAGGAACACCGTTTTACGTTTTACTGACACTGTTCGGTTTCTGGGCCTCATTTTAGACACTAGGCTAACCTGTCTGCCACATCTTAAAGATGTGAAAGCTAGAGCCTCTAAAGCTCTTAATGTTTTAAAATGCCTGTGTGGCAGGTCATGGGGCGCTGACCGCTCCTGTCTGCTATAATTTTACAGAGCCTTTGTACGGTCGCGGCTGGAATACGGTTGTATCGTTTATGGTCGAGGCTTAGCACCAAAAATGATAGACTCAGCAGTACAGACGGAAGAAGTCGCAGAGACACAAAACACAACGAAAGATGCTACAGTTCAGACTGAAGAATACGTAGAGACGAAACACATAGCGAAAGACACTGCAGTTCAGACCGAAGAATACGCAAAAATAAAAACCAGACTGAAGGATACAATCACACAAACTGTTACCACCCCTCCTTACCCAGGAAGAAGGGCAGGACTTGGTTGGTGTAAAGGGCCTAACTTGGTCGATGCAAGCCCGACGGCAGCGCAATCTACACACCCTAAAATATCACTGCAAACAAAGTTTGAAAAAAGAGCTGCGTTAGATCCCACAAAAATATACATAGACCTTGAGAACACGGTAAAAATTAGCAGATTAGAACAAGAGCATGTGTTGGCAATGGCACTTAGGCACCTCACTAGGATGCTGCACCCAGCAGGAAAAACAGTCACCTTTCCTCAACTTGAAGCAGTGGACAGAATACAACTCAAGACCAGCAACTTACCCACGGATCCAGCCCAGTTGTTGACGCTAGTTAAAAAATTATTCAACAACAGAAATGAGATTTTTGACCCGGACCAAATATATAAACAATTTGTGATGACTCATGGAAGGATAGTTTTCGACGCGAAACTTCCATGGCCTCAGAGTAATGTTTACACTAAACACCCATAGATGAAAGGTACAATCAAAGTTGCACAAATTAATGCAAGACGGACAAATATGGTCCTGCATGAGCTAAGGAATCTTGCTGCGCAACATGACTGGGATGTTATCTGTGTGCAAGAGCCTTACTCTAAGGGCGGACAAATACCACACATGCCAGTATCCTCACAAACCATAGTAAGTGGACCTAAACCTATGGCAGGAATCATTGTACTAAACAAAGAACTAACTGTAACCAAAATATCGCAATACTGTGATGAGCACACAGCATGTGCAGAGATCGATACCGGGTGGTGTAGCGTTACTTTGGTATCGATGTACTGCCAATATAAGGACCCTATAGATGCTTATCTAAATAAAATAAGAAAAATTTGCACTGAGTTACAAGATCAAAGGATAATTATAACAGCAGATATAAATGCACACTCCCCGCTCTGGTACAGTGATACAACGGATGAACGAGGCTTAATGGTAGAGGAACTGTTAAATGAGTTATGCCTGGAAGTCAGGAACTGCCCTAATAATGCTCCAACGTTTAGTAATAGAGCCGGTGCAAAATCGAATATCGATGTAACGCTGACCAACCAGCTGGCAGGAAACTTAGCCAGAAACTGGAGGGTGGTTGAAAACGAAACTACAAGTGACCACAACTTGATTCTGTTTGATCTGGCCAAAGGTAGGTTGCAAATCAATGATATTAACGACACAAGGAAAAAATATAACTTACGTAGGGCAGATTGGGCAAGACTAAGAGATGAATTCCGTCTACCAGTGGATCTATTGGAAGGTAATGATGTAGATGTCATAGCAAGAGGGATCACGCGTGAAATTCAGCGCGTAATGAAAATAGCCATTCCCCTCAAAAGACCAGCGAATACTACAGACATACCGTGGAGCGACCGACTGCAAAAACTACGATCGGAGATGAGGAAGGCGAGAAAAGAGTACCAACGGTGCATGATTGCTGCCGATAGGTGCTTGCTTCTCGATAGATACAGGGAGAGGAAGACTGCCTTTAAAGAGCTGCTAATAAAAACAAAGCAGCAGAGTTGGGAGGCTTATGTAAACGCTAATTTAAAGTCAGATCCCTGGGGCGTCCCCTACAAGATCGCAGCTAGCAAATTGAGACCACCGACTACACTATCAACCGTAAGAAGGGCAGACGGGACCATGACGGCCAATTGGAGCGCAACAGCTGAGGAACTGTTAAAAGTACTATTACCTGACGATGAGGCAGTAGGTGAAAGTTTAGAGCAAGAAAATCTCCGTAAAGGTCACAATGAAATTTATACCTCAGCTACTTTAGCGGATGATGTGACACCAGACGAAGTAATTAAAGCGATTAACGCCATGTCGCGGAAAAAAACACCTGGACCGGACGGAATCGCTGCTGAAGTGCTCCAGGCATTAGTTGTCCAGTTGGCTTCACCACTCTGCATACTGTTTAATAAATGCCTTCAGCAAGGCAGGGTTCCAAATATCTGGAAGCAGAGTGAAGTGGTGATCCTAAAGAAGGGGAACGACAAGGATCCATTAAATCCTAAATCCTATCGGCCGATCTGTCTACTAAATGTGCTTGGAAAAGTGCAGGAAAAAATTTTAGTATGGAAACTACAGGAACACAGGAAAAAGTATGGTATGAGTGTACATCAGTTTGGTTTCAGAGCGGGTAGGTCGACCGACGATGCCATAAATAAGGCCGTGCATCTAGTGAAAAGTAGTAATAGCAAGTATGTAATAGCTATCGCCGTCGACATTGCTGGAGCATTCGATAACTTATGGTGGCCGGCTCTTTTTAGCCGCCTGCGAGAAATAGGAATTCCTAGTAACCTCTATGGAACGTTCCGCGACTACTGTAAAAACCGATTTGCCAAACTGAGATGTCCACGAGTGAAAATAGAGAAAAAATTAACTAAAGGCTGTCCGCAAGGATCGGTGTGTGGACCAGTGTTCTGGGACGTAACATTCGAAATGGCCATAGAAAGCATGATTGGGCAAGAAGGACTCCTGGGGCTTGTTGCCTTCGCGGATGACCTTCTACTGCTGATACAAGGCGGAACAAGGGACGAAGTAGAGGCTAGAAGCAGAATGGCATTAAGACATTTACAAAACTGGTGCTCCAAAGTGAAATTAACCCTTGCACCTCACAAGACTCAATTCATGGTTCTCAGTGGCCGCCCCAAGCGAAATCCAATAATAAAAGTTAACGACGTCTCCATAAAAAGAGTTAGAACTTGTAAATACCTGGGAGTCACGCTAGACGAGCGACTAAATTTTACTGACCATATAACGGAGGTGTGCAGTCGTGCCAAAATAGTGATGAACAAACTGATCAGTATTGGGCAAAGAAGATTTCATCTTCCAACGTCCATAATAAGGAGGTATCACGACAGTATATTATCCTCGATTGTGGGATATGCTGCTAGCAGTTGGGCGCATAAGTTAGGACAAGTTAAACCTCGCCAGGCACTAAGAAGCGTACAAAGAAGCATACTGATAAGATTAAGTGGTGCATATAGCACAACAGCGACCGACTCTCTGCTGGTTGCGTTGGGCGTTTGGCCACTTGACCTAGAAGTTAGAAAGAGAGGGGCACACTATTGGCTACGAACCGGTGACGCCGAAAAAGTAGAACAAATTTTAGGAAGACCGGTTACAGAAGCACGGGAGATAAAAACAGTCTTGATGGAAGAATGGCAACAACAGTGGTCGCGTAGTACGACTGGCAGGAGAACCTACAATATTTGGCCAACAATTCAAGAGAGATTAAACCTTCGTCACCTGGATCCGTCAACCGGACTTGTTCATTACATCACTGGACACGGGCCATATCCCAGCCTACTACATAAAAGAGGACTAAAAGACACAAGCTTGTGTGAGTGCGGGGAAGAGGGTACACCCGAACACATCGTCTGGGATTGCACACAAATGGCAGAAGCCAAAAACGAAGGATTTCATGAACTAAGAAACATGAAAACGGAAGACATACTAAAAAATGAGCAACTTTGGCGCAAACTAGACGAAGTGACGCAAAATATATCCAAACTGCAAAAGGAGAGATTCATGCAAAGTTTAGCGACAGCAAGAGGAAGGCCAAGTCAAGCCGACTATGACGTCACAGAGTAACAACCGAGAGCAGCCACAAGCGAATGCGTGTCTAAGCGCTCGATCAGCGAGTCATATATCGTGCTGAAAACGCAACCAGCTGATCTGCGGAGAGGAGTGCTTAAACCATATTAAAGACTTTAAATGGACCGTTTCGCAGCAACACCACTGGAGATTCTACCTACAAACAAGAACTTGCTGAAGCAACACGTATAAAAGTTTATAGTGAATGTATAAGTTCTTTACTAGTGCTCACATGAACTATAGTCCGATGCATAAAATGTGGTCTGACATTGCAATAACACAAATAATAGATAATAGTTGCAGTCTCGAGCCGCTTCTGAAGTAAAACATTGTTATCTCTTAAAATATGTAAAAATGTTAATAGTTAGTTAAGAGTAAAAGTTGTAAATTATGTAGCCAATAATCTTAAAATAGGAATTTGTTCAAATATTGAAAATAACAAATACCGGCAGTAGATGTTAAACTAATCTAGTTCACCTGTGAAACGAACAACCTACTAGCCGGATATTAAAGACTCCTTACTTCTGCAATTAGATATATATCATTGAAAATTAGTTCTCACAACCAGTGTTGGAGGTGGCCAGTCTCCCGATGGGCGGCCTTCTCGGTCACTCTGGCTGCCAGAGAGACTGAGAACGTGCGCTATTCCGGGAGATTTGGAATTCGGATTACCGCACCGATACCAATGCTGGAAAATGCTTTCTTAGATGGTAGAGTAGTAGATAGTAGTAATAGTTTAGTAATAGTAGTAGTGGTAGACGTACGAAGTGACATAGTGAAATATTAAAAATTCTAACCATAAAGTGGACAGGAAACTGCAGACACCACACAAAACTAGAAAACTATAATCAATCAATTATGACAAAATGCAGCAAGTTTAGAAAGTTGTAATATATGTTAACAGCGAAACAATTGTATGTATCGTGCCAACAAGAAAAGACTGTACAGATATTGCCAAAGCCATACATAACAAAAACTGAAATAATTCATTGTGAAATTATCTGTTGAAATATCAAATGTAAAACTGTTGTGTTAAATTAAGGCCTATTTTAGTTTCTAGATACTAGGCTGTAAAAAATGTGTGCTAAATTAAAAAAAAAAAAAAATGTATCGTTTATGGTTCGGCACGGGACAGCTATCTCCGTATACTGGATAGTGTTCACCATGCTGGAATTCGGCTCGCCACGGGTGCATATCGCATCAGCCCTATTGTCAGCATTTGTGCTGACTCGGGCGAGCCGTCGCTTACCATCCGCCGGCGACTCCTCATGGTACGGCACTACCTGCACGTTGCCATAACACCTGGCAGTCCCGTGTACGACATAGTTTTGCTCCCCAACCACGAGCGGCTCTATACCAACCGGCATAGAGCCACTAAACCGTTCAGCTACCGTACAAAGGCTATTTTAGAACAATATGGATTAGAGCTTCCCTATTTTTATCACCAGGGTTGGAGCAAATCTCCTCCCTGGCTTTTAAGGAGGCCCAGAATAATTTTAGACCTTTCTCGGTACAACAAAGTTTGTACCGCTGACAGTGTTTTTAATAATGTTTTTAGAGACGTTCTAAATGAGCATTACACGTTTACCCCGGTGTATACGGATGGGTCTAAGCAGGCTAACGGAGTAGGATGCTCCGTAGTGTTCCCTCGAGCGACTTACACATTCAAACTGGGCGGCAAGTGCAGCGTTTTTACTGCCGAGTGCTACGCCGTGCTAAAGTCGCTCCAGCATATGAAAGTAAATCCCGATAAGTGTTTCATCATATGCTGTGATTCCCTCAGCTGTATTCAGGCCATAGGTAATATGTACCCAGCAGACCGTCTAGTCCAGGACATCCAGGACGCCCTCCTTTCCCACCAATCTCGTGGAAAGGAGGTATTATTCTGCTGGGTACCGGGCCATGTGGGAATCAGGGGAAATGAGGCAGCAGATGAAGCTGCCAAGTTAGCCTGTGACAAGGTCCGAATCGACTTTGCACCGGTCCCAAAGTCAGACCTTGTCTCGGCGGTGAAGAGATTTATCCTTGATATTTGGCAGAGGCAGTGGCTGGAAGTCGAGCATAATAAGCTCCGGCAGGTCAAACCGACCGTTCAGCCGTGGAGCAGCTCCTTCCAGCGGTTGAGGAGGGATGAGGTTCTCCTTACTCGCCTCCGTATAGGGCACTGTCCTCTTACTCATAGTTTCCTTCTCCGCCGAGAGGACCCTCCGGAATGTGATGCTTGTGGCGTACCTTTGACGGTACGCCACATTTTAACCGAATGTATATTGTTTTTAGATTTAAGGGCAGACGTTGGCTTAGGCAACGATCTGTCCCTTATTTTAAGCGATGACCGTGACAACGTGGGTAAGGTTTTAAAGTTTTGCAGCCTGGCCGGTTTTGTCCCAAAAATTTTTGGGCAGATCGGCCTAGGTTTTAGATTGGATTAGTGGCCATTTACAGCCACTAATCCAAGTACTGTTTTTACTTGTGACACTGCTTATATGGCTGGCCTGTTTACATTCAGCCAGCTTACGCGTTTTTTAAACTGGTTGGCCCTTTTACAGCCAACCAGTTAATATATGTATTTTTTTTAATTTATTGCCTATTTTCAGTTTTATGTTGCTGTCTGCGTGGCCGATCTCTTTACAGTCGGCCAGGCAGACGGTATTTTAATTAGTGTGCTAGTATTTTATTGTGCTGTCTCTGTGGCCGACCCCTTTACAGTCGGCCACACAGACGGCAATTTTGCCACGTTGTCACGCCTGGTATTTGTTAGGGCGCTAATGACCCCGTCGTCGACGCGCCCTTAAACACTAATAACAACAACAACATCCTGTACTTGAACCTCTCTTATGCGGCTTAGAGCATCAGCGTGGGTATTTTAATTTTCCCTTCTTACAAACTACTGTGTATTTATACTCTTTGAGTCTAACTTGGACCCCGCAGGGGCCTGGTACGCAAGTGCCAGGTACGGGTTTGGCGAACCCGCGGTGCCCGAGCTGGAAACTTGTGAGCGCCGCAAGTTTCCCACACCGTAAACTCCTACCATGCTTCAACGACCACCGTACGGCGTGGCGGTGGAACGTTGTGTGCCTAGGAGAACGGGGATCTTGGTTTAATCGCCGGATCGCGAGGACGGTACAAACCTCTATAAAAAACCCCTCAACCTCAAGGTGAGTAACGTGCCGAGGAGGTGGATGGGTGGTGAGGCAAACCACCCGCTAGCGTGCAACCTCAGGGGCACCTGCCGCACCCCTGTTGTATTGGGCTTGGTGGCGTGATGCGGGGTCTCCACGTCACTCGACATTTAGTTCCTCCGAACTCGTGGGACCAAAACGAGGAATAATCAAAAACCCAACTCTTCCTCCTGCGGCTTGGGCAACCCGCAGGGGTTATGTCACTTCAACGCCCAAAAAAGAGGTGGTGGTAAGTGGGCGAGGGTTGAAAGCCCTCCTAATGAAAAAGAAATGGGTAACAGGAAGGATTATCTTGTTGATAACGCCTTCGTTATAATGGCACGGCTGGAGGGATCTTTTGAGAAGGTCTCTCCATTTTACATCCACAAAGGTCTAGAGGGTATTGCGGGTACCCTAAAATCTGTCAAAAAGCTGAGGAACGGGACCCTGCTATTAGAAACATCTACTAATAAGCAGGCTGTCCTACTCCTTAAGTGTGAGAAGCTCGGGGAGTTCGCAGTAAAGTGCGAACTCCATAAAACACTCAACTCGAGTAAAGGCGTGGTCACCTGCCGCGACCTGATTGACATTAGTACCGAGGAACTCCTTAAGGAATGGTCAACAGAACATGTGGTCGAGGTTCGTCAGATCACACGAAGGGTTAACGGCAGTCTTGAGAAGACAGCCACCTTCGTCCTGACGTTCGACACTCCAACGTTGCCCAAAAACATCAAGGCAGGATATTTGAATCTGAATATTCGCCCGTATGTCCCGGAACCAATGCGCTGTTTTAAGTGCCAGCGTTTCGGGCATACGACGGCGACGTGTAAGGGCAACCCCACCTGTGGGAAATGTGGGAAAGCAGCACATGAGCCAGGCACTAGTTGTACTCTCCCACAGGTGTGTGTACACTGCTCCGGGTCTCACCCAGCCTGGAGCAGGGGAGTGTCGAGTGTACCTTGATGAGAAGAAGGTACAGGAGTTGAAAACCAAGGAACGGCTATCATATGGCGAGACGAAGAAGCGGTTTAAGGCGCTTGCGCCGCCCGTATTCGCTACCAGCTTCGCCAAAACCTTGTCAACTCCCGTCAGAAAGGAGAGTGTTGCTACACAGACGTCCTTTGCAGACATGGGCACAAGTACAACGTGCTCATGTCAATGCAAATGTGGCGCTACGTCCACTAAGGTCATAACACCGTAGACCGCGGACGCTGGTAGCAGCACATCTTCAACCTCGACCACAAAGACAGCAGGTACACCGGTTCCACCAGCAGAAGCACAGCCATCCGTTGCAGAATCTTCAGCTGCAGAACCAAGCGCAATAGCAGCATCCGCAGGAGTACCTGCGGCTGAACAAATGGCAGCAACATCCGCCGATAGCAGCGGATGGAAAACTGTGCAAAAAGTTCGGGGTCCGAAATTTAAACATGCGGATCCAGCATGTTTGTTAAGTCCCCTTCCTCTTCTCCTCCCAGAGCACAAACTGGGAGGGAAGGAAAGGGGCGGAGGCCTCGGCGGATGAAAAACCCGCCAGGCTCTGAGGCCTCAGAAAATGCGGAATCGTCTTCGGACCCCGAAGACGACCAAATGCTGGTGGACGAACCTGGTTCCGTTCCTCAGCATTCACAATCGGAGGACCCACCCGAACCGGGGCGGTGTGAAATAAATAGGTAGGATGGCTCCCATACTACAGTGGAACGTTAACGGCTTTCAGGCTCACAAAGAGGAAGTCCAACTCTTAGCACGGTCTAATCCGTTGTGTCTCTGTTTACAGGAGACACATTTTAGACCTTCACACCAACCTGTGCTAAGAGGATATGACATATTCCGAAAGGACGATACCGAGGGTGATCGAGCGAAGGGTGGAGTGGCTGTGTTAGTCCGTAACACTGTCCACTCCGAACCTGTTGCTCTCACCTCTGACCTACAAGCAGTGGCAGTGAGGATACACGGTCCTATTAAACTGACCGTATGCCTCCATTTATCTACCACCAAATAGGCCCGTCCGATTATGACGATCTTGTTGTCCTATTGCGACAGCTTACTCGGCCCTTCCTGTTCGTAGGAGATTTCAACGCACACAGTGCGTTGTGGGGTTCGAACGCCGATTGCCCCAGAGGCCGAGTGGTTGGTAGGATTGATGGAGCAGGAAAACATTTGTATCCTGAATACAGGACAAATGACCCACTTCACCACTGCTTCCGGATCGTCCTCTGCCATTGACCTCTCCTTGTGTTCCCCCTCAATTGCGGACACGGTCCATTGGGAGGTGGATCGCGACCTTCATGGAAGCGACCACTTCCCAATTTGGATGCACGTGGCGGTTGAGCGAGGAGGGGGAGCCACCCGACGCAAATGGAACGTCAGTAATGCGGATTGGCAGCTGTTTCACCGCTCTGTTGTTCTCCAATACCGTGAGAGTATACAACAGAAGGTGGATCATTTCACTGAAGTGATCCACCGTGCAGCTGACGTTTCAATGCCAAAAAGCTCCGGAACGCTGGCGAAGGACGCCCGTGCCCTGGTGGAACGACGGATGTCGTTCCGCTATTCAGGAACGCCGAAGGGCGTTGCGTCGTTTCAGGTTGTGCCCAACATCCGACAACCTGGCAGCGTTCCGTATTGCAAGAGCTAAGGCGCGTCGGGTGATAAAGGAGAGTAAGAAACGGTCACATGGCAGAACTTTGTGAGCTCAATTAACCGTTCCACTTACGTCATCAAAATTTATGGGAGTCCATCCGCCGCATATCAGGAAGGTACTCCCCGCCCACCAGTGTCTGGATTACTGGATCAGGGATGTATAGTTACCGACGAACGAAGCATAGCGCAGCTGATGGCAGAAAATTTTGCTGTCACCACTTCATCTATCAATTTGCCCCAACGCGACCAGCAGCGAAGAACTGCTGCTGAAAGCGCAAGCTATGCTTCGATTCGTTGGACTCTGAGACCTATAATACCCCATTTTCACTTTGGGAGCTCGAATCAGCGCTAAATAGCGTTAAAGATACTGCTCCAGGCACTGACATGATCCAGTACCAGATGCTGAGGCATCTTAGTAATGATGCTAAAGAGTACCTTCTTGATATTTTTAACTGTATATGGACCGAGGGATACTTCCCCGACTCGTGGAAAGAAGCAACGATAATACCAATTTTAAAACCTGGGAAGGATAAGACGTCGCCAAGTAGCTATCGTAGTATTGCCCTTGACAAGCTGCGTGGGAAGACACTGGAGAGGATGGTGAATCGCCCGCCTCGTCTGGTGTCTGGAATCCCATAACCTACTGAGCCGCTTTCAGTGTGGATTCAGGAAGTTCCGTTCCACCATGGACAACCTGATCCTGCTGGAGGCGGCCATACAGGACGCATTTATCCGCAGTCAACATTTGATTGGAGTGTTTTCGATATTAAAAAGGCCTACGATACTACCTGGCGGCATGTCATTTTAAAACAACTGCATGAATGGGGATTTAGAGGAAAACTGCCCCGTTTTCTTAAAATCTTTTTATCAAATCGTTGCTTCCGGTACCGAGTCGGTAGTGAAGTTTCAGATCTTTTTATTCAGGAAAATGGTGTTCCTCAAGGTTCAGTTTTAAGTGTGACCCTTTTTTGCAATTGCAATAAATAGCATTGCAGCCATAATAAGGAGTCCTACAGGGTACTCCTTATATGT
The DNA here is from genome assembly GCA_031002005.1 of Vandiemenella viatica. NCBI lineage: Eukaryota > Metazoa > Arthropoda > Insecta > Orthoptera > Morabidae > Vandiemenella > Vandiemenella viatica. The sequence continues at coordinate 12,214 of JARYHS010002877.1, forward strand.
GGATGATTTTTTAATTTTTATTGCTTCGTCCAGCCTGAGGAGCGCAGAGCGGCAGCTGCAACACACGTTGAACAGGCTGGATGAATGGTCAGTGCACACCGGTTTTCGTTTCTCTGCCGAGAAAACCGGTGTGTACTTTTTACTCGTAGCAGAAGACTTTTACCAGAGCCCCACCTTACCTTGAGGAACACCGTTTTAAGTTTTACTGATACTGTTCGGTTTCTGGGCCTCATTTTAGACACAAGGCTCAACTGGCTTGCGCACCTGAAAGATGTGAGAGCAGGGCCTTGAAAGCCCTTAATCTTTTAAAATGTCTAAGTGGAAGGTCGTGGGGCGCTGATCGCTCCTGCCTGCTGCAATTTTATAGAGCCTTTGTACGGTCACGTCTCGAATATGGTTGCATCGCATACGGTTCGGCACGGGACAGTTATCTTCGTATACTGGATAGTGTCCACCATGCAGGAATCCGGCTCGCCACGGGTGCTTATCGCACTAGCCCGATTCCGAGCATTTGTGCCGAGTCTGGCGAGCCACCGCTTTCTATCCGGCGGCATCTCCTCATGGTGCGACACTATATACATATTGCCACAACACCTGGTAGTCCCGTGCACGACGTAGTGATGCGACCAAAATTTGAACAGCTATACGCTAATCGCTGCAGAGCGACCAAACCTTTCAGCCACCGTACAAAGGCTATTTTAGAAGAATATGGATATGAGCTGCCCGTTTTTTTATCACCAGGGATGGAGTAAATCTCCTCCCTGGCTTTTAGAGAGGCCCAGAACGATTTTAGACCTGTCGCGGTACAACAAATCGTTTACAGCTGACAGGGTATTTCTAGCTATTTTTATGGATGTTATGAATCACCATCGCGATTTTACCCCGGTGTATACGGATGGGTCTAAGCAGGCTAACGGAGTAGGTTGCTCCGTAGTGTTCCCTCGAGCGACTTATAGATACAAGCTGGATAGCAGGTGCAGCGTTTACACTGCGGAGTGCTATGCCCTGCTAAAGTCGCTCCAGCATATGAAGGTATGCCGCGACATGAAGTATATCATATGCTGTGATTCCCTCAGCTGTATTCAGGCGTTAGCAACCATGTACCCAGCAGACCGTCTAGTCCAGGAAATCCAGGACGCCCTCCTTTCCCTCCAATCACGTGGAAAGGAGGTTTTATTCTGCTGGGTACCTGGTCATGTGGGAATCAGGGGGAACGAGGCAGCTGATGCAGCTGCCAAGTTAGCCTGCAACAAGGTCGAAAACGACTTTGCTCCGGTCCCGAAGTCAGACCTTGCCTCGGGAGCGAAGAGAATTGTTTTTGAGGTATGGCAGAGGCAGTGGCTGGAAGTAGAGCATAATAAGCTCCGGCTGGTCATACCGACCGTTCAGCCGTGGAGCAGCTCCTTCCAGCGGGCGAGGGGGGATGAGGTTCTCCTTACTCGCCTCCGTATAGGGCACTGTCCTCTGACTCATGGTTTTCTTCTGCGCCGAGAGGACCCTCCGGAATGCGATGCCTGTGGCGTACCGTTGTCGGTGCGCCACATTTTAACCGATTGTGTACTGTTTTTAAATGTAAGGGCAGATGTAGGCTTAGCTAACGATCTGCCCATTATTTTAAACAATGACAATGTGGTAAAAGTTTTAAAATTTTGTAAAATGGCTGGTCTTGCCCCTAAAATTCTGGGCAGATCGGCCTAGGTTTTATAATGGATTGGTGGACGCTCTACAGTCACCAATCCATATAGAATATTGTATCTATTTTATTTTAGTTTGACATTCCACATCTGGCTGGCCCGTTTACAGCCAGCCAGTGTGAACGGTGTTTTAATGTTTGATAAAGCTGGTTGGCCCTCTTACAGCCAACCAGCCAGTATCGTGTACTTTTTATTTATGGCCATTTTACAGCCATCATTTTATTGTTGCACATTTTATTTATATCACCGTCTGTATAGCCGACCTCCTTACAGTCGGTCATTCGGGCGGTATTCCATTTTGTGTTTTACTATTTTATTCTGCTGTCTGTATGGCGACCCCTTTACAGTCGGCCATGCAGGCGGCCATTGAGGTACATTTTAGCCACATTGTCACTTATTGTTTTTGTTAGGGCGCTAATGACCCAGATGTCGACGCGCCCTAAAACCCTAAAAACAACAACAACAACATCTAACTTGGAGACCATCAGACCTGTTAAGAATGGATTTCGATCCCCCGAGTAGATGTTGAAGGGTATTTACTCCATAAGTCTGTGTTACAATTATTTTTTGAAAATGAGCCCTAGGTATCAAAAAATTAATGCGCAAACATTTGTGAATATCCTTTAAATACTATAATTTTTGTACAATGCTTGAAAGCTTCAGACCGAGCGTGGTGGTGTAACGGATAGCGTTCTGGCCTCGCATTCGGGAGGACGGCGGTTCGAATCCCCGTCCGGGCATCCAGATTTGGGTTTTCCATGGTTTCCCCAAATCACTCCAGGTGAATGCCGGGATGCTTCCTTCAAAAGGCCATGGCCGAATTCCTTCCCATTCCTTGCCCCCATCCTTTCCCGTCTCTAAAGACCACGTTGTTAAAAAGGGACGTTAAAAAAAAAAAAAAAAAAAAAAAAAAAAGCTTCAGCGTCGTGTATGCGGTAAGGCACCTGCTTCCCATTTTGCGATCCCGGTTTCAAATCCCCATACTGCCAAATGTATATATTTTTTTATATGCAGAAATCATTGAGCATTGATTTTTTTTCATTTAAAATTCATTTATTAAATTTTACTATGCGAAATAACTTTTAAAACATTATTTACAATAATAAAATTATTTACAATAGTAAAATTACTTACACTAATATAATTACTTACAATACTATAATTACCTACAATAATGTAATTAAATAAACAATTTTTATTACAATGCTACGACCATGAAACGGATATTTTTTTAAAGTTCCATTTCCTCAGTATAACATTTTTGTGGGTGGTATTTATCATAGAAACATTCAAAACATTTTTCGAGTTGGCACCAAGCGCATTCGATAAATGCCACTTTGCCATATGCACATTTCTTTATTAATAAAATATTTTTTTCTTCGATCAGTTGCGCACCATACCAAGAGTACTGTATCATTGGGTGGAATACGGACGCAGAAAGTTGATGCATGACTAGGGAATGTATTTTAATCACGTGTGCGTATAAATATATTTCTCTTTGTAATTTCGGAACTGTTGGTGCATTCTGGATTTTTCTAACAAATGATTTGATTTGTCTAAAAAAAAAAAAACCCACAGTTGACATATCGGTGTACATTTGAGACTAATTATTTTTAATGTGCATGAGCAAGTCCCATCTTCATTCTCAAAGATCACATTGTATATCGTCGAGTCTGTTTGTCCAGGTCACGAATCAATAATCAAGGCAAAGTTACAGTTTTTAACATATAACAGTAAAATGTTTTTAAAATATTTTTTATAGATTTCTGTAGACAATTTCCCGGATTTTCAACACGTTGCAATTACGTTTCTGCATTTGTTACATAATTCTTCTATTTTTTTTTTTTTTTTTATCTGTGGACCAAAGTGGCCTGAAGGCTCCCGCATGCATAAAAAATACATGTGGAAGGATTTTTCTTGATGCTGTTATCGAATATTGTGCATTATAAGAATGAGTTAACAGGTTCAAAATGTTTTTGGTTACTAGCACTGTCTTGGATCCTTGTTTGGCGAGAGATCTATTATAAGTCAACTGATGTTGACAATCAGTTTAGTCCGTATTAATGACGTAATGCAGGTTACAATTCTGCATCAGCAGCCTTGTATGTACAGTGGTGGAAATATTTATTGCATCACCTTCTGTAATTGAATGTTTTTGTTATAATCGTTGAATAATTCAGCTAATTTGGCTTGTTTTCCCTAAGTTTGTATCAGAAATGAATATACACAACATTTTTTATCAAATTTATTTCATTCTAAAGATTGATTTCTATAGAAAGAATTGTTATTTATAATTTTACCTTTTCTTGAAAAAATTGATGTAATTGCATATGCCAGCTAGTCTGTTTCTTCTTCTGAAATACGAATATTATTGTTGGAAGAAATACTGTATATTACTTTTGTGACATATACACAATTACCTCATATAGAGGAAAGGTGCCTAATATGAGACACACTTTTTTAAATCCATTTTAAGGACCTAAAAGTAAATTCAATTATATTTTTATTATGGTAATAATATCTTGCATTATTTAATTTTACCATACATTTGTCATATTTGCAATATTAAACAATCTTTCAAAGTAATTATTAAATCTTCACAAACAAGGCATTTTTTTGAAATGATGGTTTCCTAATATGAGACAGTAATAATATTTTCCTTTGATTTTTTAATTACCAAATAATGACATGTGCACATACATTATTTACATATTCATTGATTTCTGATATCCCTCACTCATTTAACACTACTTATGTTTATTTTTACGACATTGCAGGCAAACAAAATTGTTCACTGTGACACCGCAATCTTCATGAGCCCAGCGATAACATTTCGTGCACTGTGCCCATTTTTCCCCGTGTTTGTCGTCAGAAAAACGCCCTGTACAGAACATACACTCTGCATCATCGTCATCACTGCTGTCTGATTCACCACTGTCATCAAGATGGACATCGGATGCCGAGTCACTAGTCGATTCTTCTGCTTTAGGTCTACACTTTGAAGATTTTCCACTCTTCTCCCATAACATTTTGGCTGCTTTCTTAGCTTCAGCCGCTGATTTCTTCTGATTAGAATCTTGCAATCGCTTCACATAAGGAGATGAAGTTAGTAATGCAGCAAAGAACAAACGCGATGTTAGACCTTCATGACTATCTCCAGGTGGCTTCGCAATCTGTGGGAGAGGTCTGATGTCTGTAGGGCTGACAGCTTGACCAACAACACCATCACTAGTTTCATTTTTTTTAAATTCGTTTTCGGCATCTATTTCTTGAGGAGCGTCAGAATGACGATGAATTGAAAATTCATGCTCCCTGAAGATGTTTCTGTTGCATGGGATGAGACCTGTTGTTCTGAAGGCATTCACAGATGCTTCCATTGTCGCTGCTCGGTTGTAAGCTGCCCCAAATAACCTGGCTATTAATAATGGGGTGATAACAGGACCTGGGTTACTTGCCAACCATGTTTCTATCTCTTGGGCGTAGTCCCCGCAGGGGCCTGGTACGCAAGTGCCAGGTACGGGTTTGGCGAACCCGCGGTGCCCGAGCTGGAAACTTGTGAGCGCCGCAAGTTTCCCACACCGTAAACTCCTACCATGCTTCAACGACCACCGCAGGGCGTGGCGGTGGAACGTTGTGTGCCTAGGAGAACGGGGATCTTGGCTTCATCGCCCGGATCGCGAGGACGGTAACAAACCTCTATAAAAAAACCCCTCAACCTCAAGGTGAGTAACGTGCCGAGGAGGTGGATGGGTGGTGAGGAAAACCACCCGCTAACGTACAACCTCAGGGGCACCTGCCGCACCCCTGTTGTATTGGGCTTGGTGGCGTGATTCGGGGGCTCCACGTCACTCGACTTTTAGGTCCTCCGGACTCGTGGGAACAATACCCAAAAATCCCAAAAATATTCTCAATTGCCTGCGGCTCGGGCAATCCGCAGGGCCAATCTTCCGCCCAAAAAACTGGCAAGCGTGCGAGGGTTGAAAGCCCTCCTCCTGAGAAAGAAGACAGTAACAGGAAGGGTTATCTTATAGACAACGCCTTCATAATAATGGGAAGAAAGGAGGGATCTTTCGAAAAGATCTCTCCTTTTTATATAAACAAAGGGTTAGAAGGTATAGCTGGAACGCTAAAAGTGTGAAAAAGCTGAGGAACGGGACCCTGCTTTTGGAAACATCCACCTACAAGCAGGCTGTCCTACTCCTTAAGTGTGAGAAGCTCGGGGAGTTCGCAGTAAAATGCGAACTCCATAAAACGCTCAACTCAAGCAAGGGAGTGATCACATGCCGTGATCTGATTGATATAGCGTCCGAGGAACTCCTTAAGGAGTGGGGATCAGAGAACGTGGTCGAGGTTCGTCAGATCCTGCGAAGGGTTAACGGCAGTCTTGAGAAGACTGCCACCTTCGTCCTGACGTTCGACACTCCGACGTTGCCAAAGTCCATTAAAGCTGGATATCTCAATCTGAACGTTCGCCCGTATGTTCCGGACCCGATGCGCTGCTATAAGTGCCAGAGGTTCGGACATACGACGGCGAACTGCAAAGGCAACGCCACTTGTGGGAAATGTGGAAAATCTGCGCATGAACCGGGTGCAAGTTGCACCCTCCCACAGGTGTGCATTAACTGCTCCGGGGCACATCCAGCCTGGAGCAGGGAGTGTCGAGTGTACCTTGAAGAAAAGAAGGTACAGGAGCTGAAAACGAAGGAACGATTATCATATGGCGAGGCGAAGAAACGGTTTAAGGCGCTTGCGCCACCGGTCTTCGCCACTAGTTTTGCCAAAACGTTGTCAGCTCCCGTCAGGAAGGAAAGTGTTGCAACGCAGACGTCCGTTGTAGACACGGGCACGAGCACAATGTGTTCGTGTCAGTGCAAATGTGGCGCAATACCCACTAAGGTCCTAACACCAAGGACCGCGGACGTCGGCAGCAACACTTCTGCAACCACGACCCGTCAGACAGCAGGTACAACAGGTCCACCAGCAAAAGAACAGCCATCTGCTACATTAGCTGCAGGTGTGGGTCTCACTGCCGCGGGAGAGGTAGCTCCAGCGGTGGATGCAGCCCCTGCAGCAGAAGCGGTAATGTCTACGCCATCGGCTGGTAGCGGATGGCAAACAGTTCAGAAAAATCGGGGTCCGAAGTTTAGGCATACGGACCCCTCTATGTTCGTGAAAGTCCCCTTCCGCTTCTCCTCCCAGATCCCCAACTGGGGGAGGGAAGAAGGGGAAAAGGCCTCGGCGGAAGAAAGATCCGCAAGACGCCGAGGCCTTAGAACAAAAGTCGTCTTCGGACCCCGAAGATGACGTTATGCTGGTGGACGTAGACCCTGGTCCCGTTCCTCAGCAGACACCAGGACCCTGACCCACCCGACCCGGGGCGGGTGGTTTTAAATAGGTAGAATGGCTCCCATACTTCAGTGGAACGTAAACGGCTTTCAGGCTCACAAAGAGGAAGTCCAACTCTTAGCACGGTCTAATCCATTGTGTCTCTGTCTCCAGGAGACACATTTTAGACCACAACATCAGCCAGTGCTAAGAGGTTATGACATATTCCGGAAGGACGATACCGAGGGTGATCGAGCGAAGGGCGGAGTGGCCGTGTTTGTTCGGAACACAGTCCACTCCGAACCCATTGCTCTCACCTCTGATCTACAAGCAGTAGCGGTGAAAATACACGGTCCAATCCAACTGACCGTATGCTCTGTCTATCTGCCACCCAGTGTGTCAGTCGGCTACGACGACCTGGTTGGCATTATACGACAACTCACTCGGCCCTTTCTCCTTTTGGGAGATTTCAACGCCCACAGTGCGTTGTGGGGTTCCACCACCGATTGCCCCAGGGGCCGAGTGGTTGGTAGATTGATAGAGCAGGAGGAAATTTGTATCCTGAATACAGGGCAAATGACTCATTTCACCACTGCTACCGGTACGTCTTCTGCCATCGACCTTTCCTTGTGCTCCCCCTCCATCGCGGACTCCGTGCATTGGGAGGTGGATCGCGACCTACATGGAAGTGACCACTTCCCTGTTTGGATGCACGTTCGAGTGTGAGCGGGGAGGAGGTAATAACCGGCGTAAATGGAACGTCAGTGGTGCAGATTGGCAGCTCTTCTGCCGTTCTGTACTGCTACAACCCTGTGGCAGTATACAGGAGAAGGTGAATCACTTCACAGAAGTGATTCACCGTGCAGCTGACGTCTCCATGCCGAAAAGCTCCGGAACGCTGCGAAGGACGCCCGTCCCCTGGTGGAACGACGATTGTCGTTCCGCCATCCAGGGCCGTAGACGGGCGCGACGTCGTTTTAGGTTGTGCCCTACAACTGACAACCTAGCAGCGTTTCGTATTGCTAGAGCCAAGGCGCGTCGAGTTATTAAAGACAGCAAGAAAAGGTCATGGCAGAACTTTGTGAGCACTATTAATCGTTCCACTCCCTCGTCAAAAGTATGGGAGTCCATCCGCCTTATATCCGGAAGGTACTCTCGCCCACCAGTATCTGGATTACTGGATCATGGACGTATTATTACCGACGAACGAAGCATAGCGCAGCTGATGGCGGAGAACTTCGCCGCCGTCACTTCATCGGCCAACTTTGAACCTCGGTTCCAGCGACAAAGAGTTGCTGCCGAGAGGCGCGCGCTGTGCTTCGATTCGTCGAATACAGAGGCATACAATCGCCCATTTACATTTTGGGAACTGTAGTCAGCGTTGAATAGCGCTAACGTACACTGCTCCAGGGCCTGACCTGATCCGGTACCAGATGCTGAGGCATCTTAGTAAAGATGCTAAAGAGTACCTTCTGGATACTTTTAATGAAATATGGACCGGAGGACACTTCCCCGACTCGTGGAAAGAAGCAACACTAATTCCAATTTTAAAACCTGGCAAAGACAAATTGTTGCCAGGTAGTTATCGTAGTATTGCCTTGACTAGCTGCGTGGGTAAGATACTGGTGAGGATGGTTAACCGCCGCCTCGTCTGGTGTCTTGAATCCCGTAATCTGCTGAGCCGCTTTCAGTGTGGATTCAGGAAGTTCCGTTCCACCTTGGACAACCTGATCCTCCTGGAGGCGGCAATACAGGATGCGTTTAACCGCAGCCAACATCTTGTGGGTGTCTTTTTCGATCTCGAGAAGGCCTACGATACTACCTGGCGGCATGTTATTTTAAAGCAGTTGCACGAATGGGGTTTTAAGGGTAACCTGCCCCGTTTTTTTAAATCATTTTTATCTGCTCGTTGCTTCCGGTACCGAGTCGGTGGTGAAGTGTCTGATCTTATTATTCAGCCCCGCAGGGGCCTGGTACGCAAGTGCCAGGTACGGGTTTGGCGAACCCGCGGTGCCCGAGCTGGAAACTTGTGAGCGCCGCAAGTTTCCCACACCGTAAACTCCTACCATGCTTCAACGACCACCGTAGGGCGTGGCGGTGGAACGTTGTGTGCCTAGGAGAACGGGGATCTTGGCTTCATCGCCCGGATCGCGAGGACGGTACAAACCTCTATAAAAAACCCCTCAACCTCAAGGTGAGTAACGTGCCGAGGAGGTGGATGGGTGGTGAGGAAAACCACCCGCTAACGTACAACCTCAGGGGCACCTGCCGCACCCCTGTTGTATTGGGCTTGGTGGCGTGATTCGGGGGCTCCACGTCACTCGACTTTTAGGTCCTCCGGACTCGTGGGAACAATACCCAAAAATCCTAAAAATATTTCAATTGCCTGCGGCTCGGGCAATCCGCAGGGCCAATCTTCCGCCCAAAAAACCGGCAAGCGTGCGAGGGTTGAAAGCCCTCCTCCTGAGAAAGAAGACAGTAACAGGAAGGGTTATCTTATAGACAACGCCTTCATAATAATGGGAAGAAAGGAGGGATCTTTCGAAAAGATCTCTCCTTTTTATATAAACAAAGGGTTAGAAGGTATAGCTGGAACGCTAAAAAGTGTGAAAAAGCTGAGGAACGGGACCCTGCTTTTGGAAACATCCACCTATAAGCAGGCTGTCCTACTCCTTAAGTGTGAGAAGCTCGGGGAGTTCGCAGTGAAATGCGAACTCCATAAATCGCTCAACTCAAGCAAGGGAGTGATCACATGCCGTGATCTGATTGATATAGCGTCCGAGGAACTCCTTAAGGAGTGGGGATCAGAGAACGTGGTCGAGGTTCGTCAGATCCTGCGAAGGGTTAACGGCAGTCTTGAGAAGACTGCCACCTTCGTCCTGACGTTCGACACTCCGACGTTGCCAAAGTCCATTAAAGCTGGATATCTCAATCTGAACGTTCGCCCGTATGTTCCGGACCCGATGCGCTGCTATAAGTGCCAGAGGTTCGGACATACGACGGCGAACTGCAAAGGCAACGCCACTTGTGGGAAATGTGGAAAATCTGCGCATGAACCGGGTGCAAGTTGCACCCTCCCACAGGTGTGCATTAACTGCTCCGGGGCACATCCAGCCTGGAGCAGGGAGTGTCGAGTGTACCTTGAAGAAAAGAAGGTACAGGAGCTGAAAACGAAGGAACGATTATCATATGGCGAGGCGAAGAAACGGTTTAAGGCGCTTGCGCCACCGGTCTTCGCCACTAGTTTTGCCAAAACGTTGTCAGCTCCCGTCAGGAAGGAAAGTGTTGCAACGCAGACGTCCGTTGTAGACACGGGCACGAACACAATGTGTTCGTGTCAGTGCAAATGTGGCGCAATACCCACTAAGGTCCTAACACCGAGGACCACGGACGTCGGCAGCAACACTTCTGCAACCACGACCCGTCAGACAGCAGGTAAAACAGGTCCACCAGCAAAAGAACAGCCATCTGCTACATTAGCTGCAGGTGTGGGTCCCACTGCCGCGGGAGAGGTAGCTCCAGCGGCGGAAGCAGCCCCTGCAGCAGAAGCAGTAATGTCTACGCCATCGGCTGGTAGCGGATGGCAAACAGTTCAGAAAAATCGGGGTCCGAAGTTTAGACATACGGACCCCTCTATGTTCGTGAAATCCCCTTCCGCTTCTCCTCCCAGTTCCCCAACTGGGGGAGGGAAGAAGGGGAAAAGGCCTCGGCGGAAGAAAGTTCCGCAAGACGGCGAGGCCTTAGAACAAGAGTCGTCTTCGGACCACGAAGACGACGTAATGCTGGTGGACGTACCTGGTTCCGTCCCTCAGCAGACACCGGACAATGACCCACCCGACCCGGGGCGGGTGGTTTTAAATAGGTAGGATGGCTCCCATACTTCAGTGGAACGTCAACGGCTTTCAGGCTCACAAAGAGGAAGTCCACCTCTTAGCACGGTCTGATCCATTGTGTCTCTGCTTACAGGAGACACATTTCAGACCATCGTACCAACCAGTGCTAAGAGGATATGAGATATACCGAAAGGACGATACCGAGGGTGATCGAGCCAGGGGGGGAGTGGCTGTGTTGGTCCGAAACACAGTCCACTCTGAACCCGTTGCTCTCACCTCCTCACTACAAGCAGTTGCGGTGAAAATACACGGTCCAATCCAACTGACCGTATGCTCTATCTATCTGCCACCCAGTGTGTCAGTCGCCTATGACGACCTGGTTAGCATCATACGACAACTCACTCGGCCCTTTCTCCTCTTGGGAGATTTCAACGCCCATTGTGCGTTGTGGGGTTCCTCCACCGATAGCCCCAGGGGCCGAGTGGTTGGTAGACTGATAGAGCAGGAGGACATTTGTATCCTGAATACAGGGCAAATGACTCATTTCACCACTGCTACCGGTACGTCTTCTGCCATTGACCTTTCGTTGTGCTCCCCCTCAATCGCGGACTCCGTGCATTGGGAAGTGGATCGCGACCTTCATGGAAGCGACCACTTCCCAATATGGATGCACAGTAGAGTTTGAACGCGGAGGAGGCAATAACCGACGCAAATGGAACGTCAGCAAAGCCAATTGGCCGTTGTATAGCAGGTCACTATGCCTCCGGCCTCGCAAAGGCATCACGGAGATGGTGAATCATTTTACAGCTGTGATTCACCAGGCGGCTGACGTCTCCATGCCTAAATGCTCCGGAACGCTGTGTAGAACGCCCGTCCCCTGGTGGAACGACGAATGTCGTTCCGCTATTCAGGGACGCAGGAGGGCGTTGCGCCGATTTAAGATGCAGCCATCTGATGACAACTTAGCAGCGTTCCGTATAGCCAGAGCTAAGGCGCGTCGTGTTATTAAGGAGAGCAAGAAACGGTCTTGGCAGAACTTTGTGAGCACCATAAACCGTTACACACCTTCTTCGAAAGTATGGGAGTCTATCCGCCGTATATCTGGAAGGTACTCCCGCCCACCAGTATCTGGATTACTGGATCACGGACGTGTTATTACCGACGAACGAAGCATAGCGCAGCTGATGGCGGAGAACTTCGCCTCCGTCACTTCGTCCGCCAACTTTGACCCTCGGTTTAAGCGGCAAAGAGCCGCCACCGAGAGGCGAGAGCTGTGCTTCAGTTCGTCGAATACAGAGGCCTACAACTGCCCATTTACATCTTGGGAGCTGGAGTCAGCGCTCAACAGCGCAAATGACACTGCTCCAGGGCCTGATTTGATCCAGTACCAGATGCTGAGGCATCTTAGTAAAGATGCTAAGGAGTACCTTTTAGATATTTTTAATCAGATATGGACCGGAGGACACTTCCCCGACTCGTGGAAAGAAGCAACGCTTATTCCTATTTTAAAGCCTGGTAAGGACAAATTGCTGCCAGGTAGCTATCGTAGCATCGCCCTTACAAGCTGCGTGGGTAAGACACTGGAGAGGATGGTCAATCGCCGCCTCGTCTGGTGTCTTGAATCCCGAAATCTGCTGAGCCGCTTTCAGTGTGGATTCAGGAAGTTCCGTTCCACCTTGGACAACCTGATCCTGCTGGAGGCGGCCATACAGGATGCGTTCATCCGCAGCCAACACCTTGTGGGTGTCTTTTTCGACCTCGAAAAGGCTTATGATACTACCTGGCGGCATGTTATTTTAAAACAGTTACATGAATGGGGGTTTAGGGGTAACCTTCCCCGATTTTTAAAATCATTTTTATCTGGTCGTTGCTTCCGGTATCGAGTCGGTAGAGAAGTGTCCGACCTTTTTATTCAGGAAAACGGTGTTCCTCAAGGCTCAGTTTTAAGTGTAACCCTCTTTGCTATTGCCATTAATAGCATCTCAACTGTTATAAGGAGGCCCATCCGGTTCTCCTTATACGTTGACGACTTTTTAATTTTTATAGCATCGGCCAGCCTGAGAAGCGCTGAGCGGCAGCTGCAGCTCACGCTGAACAGGCTGGATGAATGGTCAGTACACACCGGCTTTCGTTTCTCTGCTGAGAAAATGCGGTGTGTACTTTTTAGCCGTAGTAGAAGTCTTTTAGCGGAACCTCATCTCACCTTGAGGAACACCGTTTTAAGTTTTAGCGAAACTGTTCGGTTTCTGGGCCTCATTTTCGACAGTAGGCGTACATGGCTGCCACATCTTAAAGATGTTAAAGCCAGAGCCTTGAAAGCTCTTAATGTTTTGAAGTGTCTGTGTGGCAGGTCGTGGGGCGCTGACCGCTCCTGCCTGCTACAGTTTTACAGAGCCTTTGTACGGTCGCGGTTGGAGTACGGTTGCATTGTCTACGGTTCGGCACGGGACAGCTATCTCCGTATTCTGGATAGTGTCCACCATGCAGGAATTCGTCTCGCCACAGGTGCATACCGCACCAGTCCGATACCCAGCATTTGTGCTGAGTCTGGCGAGCCGCCGCTTTCCATCCGCCGGCGTCTCCTCATGGTGCGACACTATATACACATTGCCACAACTCCCGGCAGTCCCGTGTACGACGTAGTTATTCATCCTAACTTTGAACGGCTATATTCCAACCGTCAAAGAGCAACTAAACCGTTCAGCTACCGTACAAAGGCTATATTGGAGGAATATGGGTTTCAGATGCCCTCTTTTTATCACCAGGGTTGGAGTAAATCTCCTCCCTGGCTTTTGAAGAGGCCCAGAACAGTTTTAGAATTGTCGCGGTACAACAAGCTGTGTACCGCTGACAGCGTTTTTACCCGAACTTTTAGCGATGTTTTAAATCAGTTCCGCGACTTTACCCCGGTATACACGGATGGGTCTAAGCAGGCTAACGGAGTTGGCTGCTCCGTAGTGTTCCCTCGAGCGACTTATAACTACAAACTGAATAGCTGTTGCAGTGTATACACTGCTGAATGTTACGCCTTGCTAAAGTCGCTCCAGCATATGAAAGTATGTCGAGGCATGAATTACATCATATGCTGTGATTCCCTCAGCTGCATCCAGGCAATGGGGAGCATGTACCCAGCAGATCGTCTTGTCCAGGATATACAGGACACCCTCCGATCCCTTCAGTCTTCTGGAAAGGAGGTCGTTTTCTGCTGGGTACCTGGTCATGTGGGAATCAGGGGGAACGAGGCAGCTGATGAAGCTGCCAAGTTAGCCTGCAACAAGGTCAGAATTGACTTTGATCCGGTCCCAAAGTCTGACCTTGCCTCGGCGGGGAAAAGATTTGTTTTCGACGTTTGGCAGAGGCAGTGGCTGGAGGTCGAGCATAATAAGCTCCGGCTGGTCAAACCGACCGTTCAGCCGTGGAGCAGCTCCTTCCAGCGGGCGAGGAGGGATGAGGTTCTCCTTACTCGCCTCCGTATAGGGCACTGTCCTCTCACGCACAGCTTTCTTCTCCGCCGAGAGGACCCTCCGGAATGTGATGCTTGTGGCGTACCTTTGACGGTACGCCACATTTTAACCGAATGTGTATCATTTTTAGATCTAAGGGCAGACGTTGGCTTAGCCAACGAACTGTCCCTTATTTTAAATGATGACGGTGACAACGTGGCTAAGATTTTAAAGTTTTGTTGCCTGGCCGGTCTTGTCCCAAAAATTTTGGGCAGATCGGCCTAGGTTTTAAATTGGATTGGTGGCCATTTATAACCACCAATCCAAGTACCGTTTTTAGTTGTGGCACTACTTATATGGCTGGCCCTTTTACAGCCAGCCAGCTTACTTGTTTTTTTGACTGGTTGGCCCTTTTACAGCCAACCAGATAATGTATGTTTTTTTATATATTTTATTGCCTTTTTTCGGTTTTATTTCTTATGTAGCTGTCTGTGTGGCCGAACTCTTTACAGTTGGCCACGCAGACGGTATTTTAGTTAGTAGGTTAGTATTTTATTGTGCTGTCTCTGTGGCCGACCCCTTTACAGTCGGCCACACAGACGGCAATTTTGCCACGTTGTCACGCCTGGTTGTTGCTAGGGCGCTAATGACCCCGTCGTCGACGCGCCCTAAAACCCTAACAACAACAACAACAACGACAAGCTGATATTGACCCTGCAGGTGCACCGTCCATCAATTCCTGCTTCATATTCTTCCTTGGGAAGACCATTAGTGGCGGAACCTATGTGCAAGCTGCGTTCATACACGTCACAACTGTGATGAGATTTCCTCTTTCTGCCGAAGTCAAGGCAGCAACTTGTCTCTTCCCTTTCATAACAATAACCTTGCTGTGTTTGTGCTGCACAGTCGTCACCCCAGTTTCGTCAAAATTGAAGACTCGGTGTGGGTTATGGTTGACTTTAGATAACACAGATTCGTAAATATCAAGAAATTTCCCCACATTTTCTGGAGTAAAAGCTTTCACTCTCGCTGCACAGGATTTACCTTCAAAGCTCTGTGGCAAGGAGCAGAGTCGCCCTGAAAAATTCACCTGGAAACATCTCCAAACTGATCTCTTATTTTGCTCATAAGCTTCCTTTCAAGTATGTTTATATAGACATCTGCATTAACAGTACCATTTATGAAGTCCAGACGACCTTCTCCATAGCTGGAAATGCATCCCCAGACCATTTGTCCTTGTGGATGTTTGACGGTTTGTGTTTTTAAAATGGTTGAGTGGCCATTTTACAGCCACTCATCCATGTACATAGTTATTTTTTAGCCAATAGTTCTAAGCCTTTAAATCTGGTCAGCCCCTTTACAGCCGACCAGACATCGTTCGAAAAGATCGTATTTTTGTGGCCTATTTACAGCCAACATTTTAGTATTTTATTTGAATTTGTCATCTGTATGGCCAACCCCTGTACAGTCGGCCATGCAGACTGTAATATTGTTACTTTTAAGCCTCGTTGCCAAGTCGGTTGTTGTTAGGGCGCTAATGACCCCGTCGTCGACGTGCCCTTAAGCTCCAATAATAATAATAATAACAACAACATGCGTATTCAGTTTTAAATCGTTCAACCCAAGCCGAGCTGGCGAGGAAATTGAAACTATACAATAAAAATGGAAATGCAATATTCATAGCCCACTGCTGTAAATTCCTTGTAGTTACTTATGTAAAAAAAATATTACTGGTTATTATTTTTGCCATTCACAAACTAGAATAATATTTTACCGAAATAATTACGCTTACTTGTTCCATATTCTCTTTGACTTCTATAAATCGCTCATATGTGCCATAATTTATGGTTTGCCATATCTCAAAATGTGTACCGCTGCGACTTAAGTCTTCTTTTTCTATCGATGGAGATAATTTGTGTTTCGATTTGCAACATCCGTTTGCCTTTAAGGTTTGCAACCTCCATTTCGTATGGGCCATTGCAAGAGCAACGACTTTCTGCTTATATGACATGGATACATAATCCAGAGGTTGGTCTGCGAATTGTTGTGCAAGGGAATCTTTCTCATCTTCAGCTACAATCGCAGGTTGCTTAGGAAGTAAGTACTGATCAGTTTACGTACGAAAACTGAGAAAAAGTAATATCTGCACTGCAAAATACTTACTTCTGTAAACTCTTCAATTTCATCATGCGTAATCAGCTCGTCCTCAATAATAAGTTTCCTATCGGCCAAAATATCGACGATGGCTTCATAAAATACCTCGCCCATAGCAATAAAGGATGAAGAAATTTCATTATGAGATGATTCCGTTAGCAAATTTGCATCTGACAAAAGCATTTTGCAATATTTATAAGCATTTATCACTTCTTTAATTTCTTCCATAAACTCCATTTTGTCGATAGTTTCGTCACGGACATTATTTTATTTTCAAACATTTACGTGCTACCACCACTGCACGGAAAAAAGTATATCTGTGATAGGGGGGAATAAACCCCGATCTTCTGCACGTTATGTATTTAATACTTTATGATATTAATTGTCGAGATACAAGTATAGAACCGATGAACATGAAATATACCTGTCTCATTAGAAAAAAAACAACACATAAACACTAAACTTATCAACAATAAACAAGGAAATAATGTTAATTAAATGATAAAATGACGAATCTATTTTAAAAATTACATTGGGTTTACAAACTTATTTGACATAATTCTAAATTGATACATTTTCTTATTATTTACACTTACTATTTACATTAGTGGATTTCGGGATAGTAACCACACATCTTTGCTTTCTCTCCAAAGCATGTTTCCATTACAGCCATTTGTCTTTGCTGTTGTGTACAGGATATAAACATTGCGTCTTCTACACTTCTCTTGTTTTCGGTGGCCATCTTATTTTCTTACTGTCAAAGGTGGTGATGCGCTGACAGCACCAGATTTGAAATTGCGTGGGAGATTTTGTATCTAATTTTATGAAAGTGTGTGAGTGCATGTATCTGTTAGGTTTTTTTTCTTTACTGTTGGGTTATTGTATGTTTTCCAGCTGAACAGTGTTTGGTTTGTTAAGTTTATGTGGTCATTCAGTACCTGCTTGCCATTTTTTATTGCTTTTTGTGTGTGGTAGTGAGGGTATTGTGTCTGTATTTGTTGATTGTGAGTATTTGCATGTCTTTGTTAACGTCTGTTGGTAAGTGATCATTTTCTATTATATGTTCAGTGAATGTGGAGTTGTTGCTGTACTTTAGTGCCCTCATGTGTTCTTTGTATCTGGTTTTACACTGTCTTCTTGTCTGTCCTATGTATATTGCATCACAATTGTGACATTTCAATTGATATATGCCTGAGTTTTGATAGTTGTCTCTAAGTGGGTATTTAATGTATTAGTAATTATTAAAATTTGAACTAAATCATGTCCCAAGCGGAAACCATCAGGAGGCGGCAAAATGAAAGAATAGCTCTGTACTGCCCCGGGCGGCAAATTCATGTTTGAAGGGGCGGTAATCTCAAGTTTTTTCCCCGACTCGGAAAATTTGTAGATCCACCACTGGTATTTCATGTTTAATTACATCGGTGTGCGTAACTTTATTCCCCGGTAAAAAGAATATGTCATTGAACTCTGAGCAAATCTTAAATAATTCTGATTTCTCCTCTGGATTTAAATGGTCTGTTCTTAATTGTTTCCTAAGTTCAGTGACACGAGAACTAAATTATTCCTTTGGTTGTTTCTTAAGTGTTCGGACTTTATATCCCCGCAGGGGCCTGGTACGCAAGTGCCAGGTACGGGTTTGGCGAACCCGCGGTGCCCGAGCTGGAAACTTGTGAGCGCCGCAAGTTTCCCACACCGTAAACTCCTACCATGCTTCAACGACCACCGTAGGGCGTGGCGGTGGAACGTTGTGTGCCTAGGAGAACGGGGATCTTGGCTTCATCGCCCGGATCGCGAGGACGGTACAAACCTCTATAAAAAACCCTCAACCTCAAGGTCGGACACGTGCTGAGGAGGTGGATGAGTGGTGAGGCAAACCACCCGCTAACGTGCGACCTCAGGGGCACCTGCGCACCCCTGTTGTATCAGCATTCCTATATAAAATGTTTTTGCTCGTGGGACCAAAACGAAGTCACACACAAAAACCACAAAACCCTGCGGTACGGGTGTGCCGCAGGTTAAACCCAATACACCCAATACTAAGAAGCGGGCCAGGGTTGATAGCCCTCCCGCTTCAGAAAGCCATAGTCACGGGAAAGTCTGTTCGATACCGAACGCTTTCGTTGTAATGGAAAGGGTAGAGGGGACATTTGAGAAGGTGTCCCCTTTTTATATTAATAAAGGGTTGGAAGGACTGGTTGGAACCCTGAGATCAGTTAAAAAAAGCTGAGGAACTGGACGCTGCTGCTGGAAACAACCACCAGTAGGCAGGCATCCCAGCTCCTTAACTGTGAGAAGCTCGGGGAGTTCGCTTGTTAAATGCGAACTCCACAAAACCCTGAATTCTTTCAAAAGGCGTCGTCACCTGCCGTGACATCATGGATTTAGGAACCGAGGAACTCGTTAAGGAGTGGGAGGATCAGCAAGTGGTCGAGGTGCGTCAGATTACACGGAGGGGTAAATGGCAGTCTTGAAAAGACTGCCACCTTCGTCTGACGTTTGGACACTCCAGTGTTGCCCAAGTGTATTAAAGCTGGTTACATTAACTTGACGTCCGTCCGTATGTTCCGGACCCAATGCGCTGCTTCCAGTCCAGAGGTTCGGACATACGACGGCGTCATGCAAGGGCAACCCCACCTGTGGTAGATGCGGCAAGGGGGCACATGAAGCCTGGTGCCAATTGCACGCTCCCACAGGGTGTGTGTCAACTGCTTCCGGGGTCGCACCCGGCCTGGGAGAAGGGAGTGTCAAGTGTATCTTGAAGAGCGCAAAGATACAGGAGTTGAAGACCAAAGAGCGGATAACCCTTAATATAGAGGCAAAGAAGAAGGCGAAAGCGCTCGCCCGCTCCAATATTTGGGAACAAGCTTTGCCAAGGACGGTCTCGACTCCCGTTCAGGAAAGAAGTTGTTGCTACGACAAGTGGACATCCTTTGCAGACATGGGCCAACAAAGCCACTTACGTGCTCATGGCAGTGCAAATGTGGTGCAAAATCCACCAAGGTCCATGACACCTAGGACCGCGGATGTCGCTAGCAACACATCTGCAACCTCGACCATTCCAGCAGCAGTATCAAACACTCCACCAGCAAACAAGTTAACGGCACCTCCTATTCCACCGCGCGCTATTGAAATGGTAGCGATACCATTGGCTAGCGGTGGAAATAGAGGTGACCAGAAAATCAGAGGTCCCAAGTTTAGACAGACTGATCCGACCCAGTTTGTCAAGTCCCCTTCTTCGTCTCCTCCCAGACTGTCCATCAGTAGGGAGGGTAAGGGGAAGAAGAAGAAGAAGAATAAAAAGAACGACGAGGAATTTGAGGAGTCCTCTGGGTCGGAGATGTCTGTCTCCGCTTCCGGGCAGGAAGAAACGGAAATGCTGGTGGACGTGTCTGGTCCCGTTCCTCAGCAGGAAATGACCGAAGACCCACCCGAACCGGGGCGGGTGAGGTTAAATAGGTAAGGATGGCTCCCATACTTCAGTGGAACGTAAACGGCTTTCAGGCTCACAAAGAGGAAGTCCAACTCTTAGCACGGTCTGATCCTTTGTGTCTCTGTCTGCAAGAGACACATTTCAGACCACTACACCAGCCAGTGCTAAGAGGATATGACATATTCCGAAAGGACGATACCGAGGGTGATCGAGCTAAGGGAGGAGTGGCGGTGTTGGTCCGAAACACTGTCCACTCCGAACCTGTTGCTCTCACCTCCACATTACAAGCAGTAGCGGTGAAAATACACGGTCCAATCGAACTGACCGTATGCTCTGTCTATCTGCCACCCAGTGCGTCAGTCGGCTACGACGACCTGGTTGGCATTATGCGACAACTCACTCGGCCCTTTCTCCTTTTGGGAGATTTCAACGCCCACAGTGCGTTGTGGGGTTCTGCCACCGATTGCCCCCGGGGTCGAGTAGTTGGTAGATTGATAGAGCAGGAGGAAGTTTGTATCCTGAATACAGGACAAATGACTCATTTCACCGCTGCTACCGGTACGTCTTCTGCCATTGACCTTTCTTTGTGTTCTCCCTCAATTGCGGACTCCGTGCAGTGGGAGGTGGATCGCGACCTACACGGAAGCGACCACTTCCCTATTTGGATGCACGTTGAGTGTGAGCGTGGAGGAGGTAATAACCGGCGTAAATGGAACGTCAGTGGTGCAGATTGGCAGCTCTTCTGCCGTTCTGTACTACTGCAACCCTGTGGCAGTATACAGGAGAAGGTGAATCACTTCACAGAAGTGATTCACCGTGCAGCTGACGTCTCCATGCCAAAAAGCTCCGGAACGCTGCGAAGGCCGCCCGTCCCCTGGTGGAACGATGAATGTCGTTCCGCCATCCAGGGTCGCAGACGGGCGTTGCGTCGCTTTAGGTTGTGCCCAACATCTGACAACCTAGCAGCGTTCCGTATAGCCAGAGCCAAGGCGCGTCGGGTTATTAAGGAAAGCAAGAAAAGGTCTTGGCAGAACTTTGTGAGCACTATAAATCGTTCCACACCTTCATCGAAAGTATGGGAGTCCATCCGCCGTATATCTGGAAGGTACTCCCGCCCACCAGTATCTGGGTTACTGGATCACGGACGTATAATTACCGACGAACGAAGCATAGCGCAGGTGATGGCGGAGAATTTCGCCGCCATCACATCGTCTTCTAACTCTGACCCTCGGTTTCAGCGACGAAGAGTCGCTGCCGAGAGGCGCCCGCTGTGCTTCGATTCGTCGAATACAGAGGCCTACAACTGCCCATTTACATCTTGGGAGCTGGAGTCAGCACTAAACAGCGCAAACGACACTGCTCCAGGGCCTGACCTGATCCAGTACCAGATGCTGAGGCATCTTAACAAAGATGCTAAGGAGTACCTTCTGGATATTTTTAACGATATATGGACCGGAGGACACTTCCCCGACTCGTGGAAAGAAGCAACATTAATTCCCATTTTAAAACCTGGGAAAGACAAATTATTGCCAGGTAGTTATCGTAGTATTGCCTTGACTAGCTGCGTGGGTAAGACACTGGAGAGGATGGTTAACCGCCGCCTCGTCTGGTGTCTGGAGTCCCATAACCTTCTGAGCCGCTTTCAGTGTGGATTCAGGAAGTTCCATTCCACCTTGGACAACCTGATCCTGCTGGAAGCGGCGATACAGGATGCGTTCATCCGCAACCAACATCTGGTGGGGATATTTTTCGATATTGAGAAGGCCTACGATACTACCTGGCGGCATGTGATTTTAAAACAGTTACATGAATGGGGTTTTAGGGGAAACCTACCCCGTTTTTTAAAATCATTTTTATCTGGTCGTTGCTTCCGGTACCGAGTCGGTGGTGAAGTGTCTGATCTTTTTATTCAGGAAAACGGTGTTCCTCAGGGGTCAGTTTTAAGCGTGACCCTTTTCGCCATAGCGATTAACAGTATATCACTCGTCATTAGGAGTCCCTTACAGTTCTCCTTATATGTGGACGACTTTTTAATTTTTATTGTATCGTCCAGCCTGAGAAGCGCTGAGCGGCAGTTGCAACTCACGCTGAACAGGCTGGACGAATGGTCAGTGCACACCGGTTTTCGTTTCTCCGCTGAGAAAACCCGGTGTGTACTTTTTACTCGCAGCAGAAGCCTTTTACCAGAGCCTCACCTTACCCTGAGGAACACCGTTTTAAGTTTTAGTGAAACTGTTAGATTTCTGGGCCTCATTTTCGACAGGCTTACTGGCTGCCACATCTTAAAGATGTTAAAGCCAGAGCCATGAAAGCCCTTAATGTTTTAAAGTGTCTGTGTGGCAGGTCGTGGGGCGCTGACCGCTCCTGCCTGCTACAGTTTTATAGAGCCTTTGTACGGTCGCGGTTGGAATACGGTTGTATTGTCTACGGTTCGGCACGGGACAGTTATCTCCGTATACTTGATAGTGTCCACCATGCAGGAATTCGTCTCGCCACAGGTGCATACCGCACCAGTCCTATACCCAGCATTTGTGCTGAGTCTGGCGAGCCGCTGCTCTCCATCCGACGGCGTCTCCTCATGGTGCGACACTACATTCATATTGCCGCAACTCCTGGCAGTCCCGTGTACGACGTAGTTATACATCCTAACTATGAACGGTTTTACACCAACCGCCTAAGAGCAACCAGACCATTCAGCTACCGTACAAAGGCTATTTTAAATGAATATGGGTTTGAGATGCCCTCTCTTATTCACCAGGGTTGGAGTAAATCTCCCCCCTGGCTTTTAAAGAGGCCCAGAATGATTTTAGACCTGTCACGGTACAGTAAGCTGTATACCGCTGACAGGGTATTTATCAGTCTTTTTAGTGATGTTTTAAATCAGTTTCACGATTTTACCCCGGTGTATACGGATGGGTCTAAGCAGGCTAACGAAGTAGGCTGCTCAGTAGTGTTCCCTCGAGCGACTTATACATTCAAGCTAAACAGCATGTGCAGCATATACACTGCGGAGTGTTACGCCTTATTAAAGTCGCTCCAGCATATGAAAGCAAGTAGGGGCCAAAAATATATCATATGCTGTGATTCCCTCAGCTGCATCCAGGCCTTGGGAAGCATGTACCCAGCAGATCGTCTTGTCCAGGATACACAGGACACCCTCCGATCCCTTCAATCTTCTGGAAAGGAGGTCGTCTTCTGCTGGGTACCCGGTCATGTGGGAATCAGGGGGAACGAGGCAGCTGATGAAGCTGCCAAGTTAGCCTGCAACACCCCGCAGGGGCCTGGTACGCAAGTGCCAGGTACGGGTTTGGCGAACCCGCGGTGCCCGAGCTGGAAACTTGTGAGCGCCGCAAGTTTCCCACACCGTAAACTCCTACCATGCTTCAACGACCACCGTAGGGCGTGGCGGTGGAACGTTGTGTGCCTAGGAGAACGGGGATCTTGGCTTCATCGCCCGGATCGCGAGGACGGACAAACCTCTATAAAAAACCCCTCAACCTCAAGGTCGGACACGTGCTGAGGAGGTGGATGAGTGGTGAGGCAAACCACCCGCTAACGTGCAACCTCAGGGGCACCTGCGCACCCCTGTTGTAAAGCATTCCTTTTAAAATGTTTTTTCTCGTGGGATCCAAAATTCCTTCCACAAACAAAACCTAAAAACCCCTGCGGCCCGGGTGTGTCGCAGGTAATAAAACACACCCAGTTCAAAACGGGCTAGGGTTGAAGCCCTCCCCGGAAAACAACAGTAACGGCAAGGGTTGTATTATTGAAATGCCTTCGTTATTATGACAAGGGTGGAGGGATCTTTTGAGAAGATCTCTCCATTCTATGTTCAAAAGGTTTAGAGGGTATTGCGGGTACCCTCAAATCGTAAAAAGCTGAGGAATGGAACACTGCTTTGGAAACATCCACCCAGCAGGCTGTCCAACTCCTTAAGTGCGAGAAGCTCGGGGAGTTCGCAGTGAAGTGCGAACTCCATAAAACTCTAAATTCAGTAAAGGAGTCATCACCAGCAGGACCTTATGATTTAGAGACCGAGGAACTCCTTAAGGAGTGGTCAACAGAACATGTGGTCGAGGTTCGTCAGATTAAACGAAGGGTTAACGGCAGTCTTGAGAAGACAGCCACCTTCGTCCTGACGTTCGACACTCCAACGTTGCCCAAAAACATCAAGCAGGATATTTGAATGAATATCGCCCGTATGTACCGGACCCATGCGCTGCTTTAAGTGCCAGCGGTTCGGTCCATACACGGCGACCTGCAAGGGCAACCCCACCTGTGGGAAGTGCGGTAAGGCGGCTCATGAGCAACACTAGCTGCACGCTCCCACAGGTGTGTGTCAACTGCTCCGGGGCACATCCAGCCTGGAGCAGGGAGTGTCGTTTGTATCTGGAGGAAAAAAAGATACAGGAGTTAAAAACGAAAGAGCGGATTTCTTATGGCGAAGCCAAAAGAAATATAAGGCTCTGGCTCCACCAGTCTTCGCTACCAGCTTCGCGAAGACGTTATCAACTCCCGTCAGGAAAGAGTATTGCTACCCAGACGTCCGTTGCGGACATGGGCACAAGTCCAATGTGCTCATGTCAGTGCAGATGTGTTGCCACACCCATCAAGGTCATTACACCTAGGACCTCGCACGTCGGTAGCAATACTCTGACAACATCGACCACATCGACAGCAGGTTCCGTAATCCACCAGCAAAGACACTGCTATCCGCTACAGCTGTGGGCCCCTCTGCAACAGCAGAAG